>WYDE02057367.1:0-12232 GCA_009867175.2 Adela reaumurella | reverse complement strand
TGTAAAATGTAATATTTTGACAAATTCAAGTGTAGTGTACTACCATAAGAATGCTGAATAAAGAACTAAAGAACTAACAACTAAGGATGGTTTTAGTGCTATGTGCCATCGTGGTATTCCTTCGGGAATCTCAACAGCGAGCTTCTTGCTAGTTGTTCGCTGTAGTAATCGAACTGGTGAAATGACGAAACAGGACAAATCTGGTTGCACTATATGATATGCCTATGGATGATGAATATCCAGTTAACATAGTTTATTTCTCACTGCCACTCCATAACCACTCTGTAAATACCAAGGTGTACTGTAAGATAACCCTGAATATTAGAGTTATGTATCGCCCGTAGTGCCGTTAAAAAATATATTTGAATAAGCTTAACAACATTGTTCCCATATTTAGGCGAAAGAATCACCGAAGGAGTCCGTCGAACCCGAAACAGCTGTTCCTGAAAAGGACGCTGCCGAAAAAACTGTAGAGCCCACGGATATAGACACACCCGTTGATGCTGGTCTCCAACCCGCTGAACAAGCGAACAAAGCTGAAGAGGTGCAGCATGAAGCAGCAAAGGCAACAGAAGGTAAGGTTAAATATTATACACCAGATTGTTGCATTTCACCTAAGGCGCCCTGTGAAAATCAACCTTCCTTGTCTCTCTCCGGCCCCCACGCACTACACTTCACCAATCCTCGGCCTCACTCCTGGCCGTCCCGTCCCCGCGCAAAGACTTACTTCTGATCCCCATTCGCCATTCATGTTGGCAACTTGAAAAAATAAAAATTTCAGTTGTCAAAATGTTATCTCAAGCGCAATGGGTGCGGAGATTTCACAACTAAAACAAATGAATCGAGCGTTACCGAGTGAGTCAGTCATTGAGTCATTCATTTATTCCATCATTGATGATGGTAAATATTATGTTGATGGGACACTCTGAAAATTTGCAGAACTGTCTACTTACATTAACAATATTTAGAAAAATCAACCAAGTGCGAGACGGGCTCGCACACGAACGGTTCCGTACCGGTAAAAAAACATGTTTCTTGTATAGAGACACCTTTTAATTTTATAATTATATATTTAATAATTTATTTTATTTTAAACACTGCATCAGAACGGGGGAGGGGTCCTACGTTAGGTCACATTAGGAGGGGGGTCAAAAGTTGCCTTAAATGGGTCACGCAGTATGAGTACATTCTCTTTGTATTGCCTCATGTATTGTCCCAGCATTTACTTCTAAATCAACATAGAGTTATTGGTGGGGAGAGTTGGATTTTTTTCCTTAATAATGAAAAAAATTCCAGCTCGTGTCACGTGTCGAATGCGAACCTAATTGCTTTGCTTCCACAAGTATTTCGACATGCATGCTCAGATTTTCAAATTTTGACTACAATTCCATTTTTGAACGCCGTTGTCGTGTCGGTATGTGACCTGTCGGTGTGTGACAACAACCGGTGTCAACAAAGAAATTAATAATCTCAGCTGTTGCGGAAAAGCCGCACAAAGAGCCCTCTCCGACTCTGAAGAGTCCTACCGTGGAGCCGACCCCAGTGAAGAGGCCAGCGACACCCAACAAGCCCAAGAAGCTGGAGATTGCAAAGCCGGGCAACGTGATGAGCATCGTGGAGCTGGAGAGCAGCTCCGATAGCGACGGTAAGGCATCATTCCCTCACGCTGTATTGACATTGAAGGATGCGACGTTGGTTCTTATTCATCAGAGCCATTGTGTGTTAATTAATGCTGGTACCCCAGATTCAAACACTGCTTTATCTAGACATGCCAGATAGAACTCAGGTTTCTATAGCTTCACCGATCATGTCCGGGCTTATCGGCAGTAGAGAAGGGTGTTAAACGGGATTGGGTCTAGCGAGCGACCGTTCTATAATCATAGTTTTCCAGCATGCGTTATATTTTAGCTCGCTGTAAGCCCTCGTCAGCTAGTCTGTGATGACTAGGACGTGGAGAAACACTAGTCCCACTCTCTACCTTTCTCTCTCTACCTAACCATATTCTGAAGAATGTCTCCAGTGATGCTTTCAGAGCTCTCCATATATGAGCTTAGCGTCGATCGTGGCAGGCCTAGATTCTTGAAGAACTGTAGAGCGACTTCTCTGGTAGTTTTCTTGCTCCGACTTCCACGGCAAAGAAATCAGTTTTGAATCCGTTTCTCACTACCCGGTCTCTAGTCGGTAGACCGGATAGATATATTGAAAGACACATTCAACTGGGTTGGGCTGCCTTTGGAAAACTGAAATTCGTCCTAAAATCTGTACTGCTGCAAAATCTCAAGACCCCAATATTCAACCAGTGCGTACTCCCGGTCATTACGTACGGATGTGAAACGTGGGCTCAAACGGCCGGCATAGCCCAAAAGCTCCATGTCGCCCAGCGAGCCATGCTGGGAATATCGCTACGAGATAGGTGCGAACCTAAGAAATTCGCCGACGCACAAAGTAATAGTTATTGTACACTGGGTGGCAAAGCTAAAATGGCAGTGGGCTGGACACGTGAGCCGCAGGAATGACAACCATTGGAGCATGCGCGTCCTACACTGGCGATCTTGGACAGATAAGGGAAGTGTAGGAAGACCACCCGCTAGGTGGGACGACGTCATCAGGTACGTCGCGGGCAAACGATCGATTCGTGTTGCCGAGTACCGGGAGGATTGGGAAAAAATTGGAGAGGCGTATGTCCAGCAGTAGACGATTAAACAATGTTGATGATTATGATGTTGACTTGAAGTACTTACATACAGCGCGTCTACCGTGCTAACATCACACGAGCGAGTGAAGAGACAACGCCATGATTTCAACAATCAGACTGGCCGTGTTGAGTGCGTTAACGGTTACGATTGGCTGAAACCTTTTCACTCACTCGAGTGATATTACGCCGGTAGCAGCCCTGTACTTCCTTTGAAGTTGTGGGCCTTTGGAATGTTACCCTCCCGTGGAACTGTACGTTCAACAAGTACTACATGCTCTGCCGCATTTGAGAATATGAGTACATGTCAATTAACTAAAGCTGGCACATACAAAACTTACACATATTGCGCTTGTATGAGTCTGTGCATGGGGTGACGTCGCACTGCATACGCATCAAGAAAAACCCATCTGTCTCTCTCGCACGTGACCAAGCTTATGAGTGCGACAGAGATTGTTATTGTTTAGTTTTTATTACTTTTACAAAATTCAGACTGATGTTTGGTTTGAACTCGTCCGTCTATAATTCTTCCAATGCGCATTATCGTAAATAGTTTATACAAGGTACAGTGAATGTGCGGGCCGTTTTGAAGCTATCGTTGTGTTGAGTAAATCAAGTGACAAGTGTAGTTTTATATATCGTTGTATTTGCATTTCATATATTTTATTATCATTATCATTTATAAACATGTTTTTTAAAATCTCCGTAAACTCCGGCATCTAGCGTTGCTGCTTCCGTCATTTTTCGACTTATAAATGTCGAAATACACCTGAAATCTTTGCAAATTTATTGCAGAATCCGAAAAGGTAACATAATGTGTACCTCTTCTTACAAACTTATCTAGTAAATGTTTTTGATATGCGAGTGCACACTGCCGCACTTCTGCCGTTGGTTGCACTCTCTTAATATTTTTCATCATGCTTGTCGGTTACGGGTACTGCGCACTTGCCCCTTTTTGAGAACCAGCCCGATCTGTTCTAAGTATGTAGGTCTAGGGCGACCCTTCCCGACTCTTCCACTCACATTCGCTCCAAAAATTTCTCTCTTTAGTTTTCTATCATCCATTCTTCCAACACGACAAAACTACCAAAGCATTCCTTTCTTAATCCTTTGCACTATATCTTCTTTCATACCACAATTCTCTCATACTTCACAATTTTTCAATCTGTCTTTCATTGTGACTCTACACATACTCCTCATCGCTCGCATTTCCACAGCATTTATTCTGCTTTCGTGCTTCGTCTGCCATACTCAACTTTCGCTCCCGTACATCAGTGTAGTGGCCACCACTCAACCGTGGACAGCCAAACGTTATATTGGACATACTTTGGCTCTCATAATTGAGTGCAATGACTGTCCACTCCATACTCAGACAACACTGTCCACAACTCATACCTCATCACTTTGTCATAGGCCTTTTCTAGACCTACGAACGCGCAAACGCCTTCTGGTTTTTCCCCATATATTTTTTGGCTATGCACCATAGGGAAAAGACCTGCTCCGTACATCCCATACCCTTCCTAAACCCCGCTTGCACATCCCAGATCTTTTTTTCTGTAGCATTCACTACCCTTTCAATCAGTACTTTTGCATACAATTTGCCGACAATACGTAGAAGGCTTATACCTCTTTAGTTTTTACATTTCTGTTGCGAACATTTTCCTTTATATAGCGGGACATTCATTGCACCAATCATCGGGTACTTGACCATGTCGCCAGAAAATATTAAAGAGCCGGTGCGACAAGTCTGCAACCACCCAACCAACACCCTTCAACATTCCGACAGATACTCTATCATACTGTGCCACATTACCTCATGCCTTTCAATGCTGAATCCAGCTAAACCCGAAAACTGCATTATCAAATAAATTTGCTGGTTATAGTACAAGAGAGCTACAAGGCCGTGGCTGTTGCGCCCGCCAAGCCGCCCTCGCCTCCCACGCCGCCCTCCGACGAAGTTTCGGAGACAACCAGCGTCAACCTGCCCAAGGACATCGACATCATGAGCACTAGCTGCGGAGACACCTCCAACATCATCAGCAACAAGGCAGAGAATGTCATCAGCGGCTTGCCTGCTCCTTCGCCAGTTAAAAAGGTATTGTTACCATGAGCAACAGTTACGGCGACACCTGCAACATCACCAGCAACAAGGCGGAGAATGTCATCTGCGGCTTGCTTGCTCGTTTGCCCGTTAAATAGGTATTGTTATTATGAATGTCCCGCCCTATGCACAAAAATGCGTGTTCGTACGTATCGTAATAGCATTCCTTGTCCTAAAAGGCGACACTGATGCTTCAGAGGGTCACTATAATATGTAATAGTAGTAATATTCTTGTGCGTAATAACGCGTAGATGCATACGGACATTTTGCATTTTTTTTTTTAAATATAATGGTCGAGTACTTAAACTGAATACCTACCTGTCAAAATTAAATAAGGTGAGACATAATTAAATTGTGTCTACAAAGTCTCGATGTGAATTTTAATTTTTTTATTTATTTTAAAAATTATTCGACGGTTGAAAATGCAACAACAAATTTTTCCGCTCCTCAAAAATTTCGGGATAACTTTTTTCTATGGATGTTTTGGGGTCTGATTTGGGCTTTAATGTGTTCCCCAGTGCTGATTACCCCCGTAGGAGTTTAGGCAGAGTTGGAAAGAGGCTTGGTGTGGTGTGCGTGAAGTTTGGGTCAAATACCAAGTGATAAAGTGAATACTAAACTAGACTTTGTGATTGGAGCGGAGTCAACACTGAAGCAGTGGATGCTGTACTAAGATGGTCGTGGCGAGGGGGGGCGGCGTAGTTCTGGAAAAGGATAATTTTTACATTGCATGCTTATTTCATTCTAGCTCAAATAACTCAAATCTTTCTAACAATTTTCAGGTCGCCTACCGACGGAATTACCAAAGAAGATTAGTAGGGGAACTTAGGCAATGATGGAATGTGAAAATAATTATATATAAGTGCGTGAAGTGTGGTCAGACGAAGTTTGAAGTGATTTTATAATAGGTACGTGATTCGGTGTTAATGTTAATAAAATTTAGTGAAACCCATTGCATATCTTTGAAGGTAAGCAAAGTGGGGAAAAGGGTACAGAAGTGACAAGCAGTGCATAAAGGTGAGTGCCATTACCACTCATGAAACTGAGGCGGGCACCATCCCTTATGAAATGTGTTCATTATCGAAGCTTGGTGTGGTGTGCTTGAATTTTGGTTCAAATACATAGTGATCAAGTGAATCGTGAACTAAACTTTGTGATTGGAGCTGAAAATTAAGAGGCTGACGGCTGACTGAAACAGTAGATGCTGTACTAAGATGGTCGTAGCGCACGGCGGCGTGGCGAGGCGGAGCAGCGGAGTTCTGGATCAGGATAAGTTTCACATTGCATGTGTATTTCATTCTAGCATACCTACATAACTTAAATCTGTCAAGCAATTTCCAGGTCGCCTACCCACGGAATTTCCAAAGGAAATTTAGTAAGGAAAGCGGGCAACGATGGAATGTGAAATTAATTATATATATATAAGTGCGCGAAGTGTGGTCAGACGAAGTTTGAAGTGATTTTTTAGTATGTGATTGGGTGTTAATAATGTTAATACAATTTAGTGAAACCCATTGCATATCTTTGTAACCCTCAAATAAAGATCAATTCTTGGGCGTCGTTTGAATTTCAGGCCACGTTACATCCGTTCATTGTCTCTCTAACCATAGATTTAAAAAAAGACGTTTGGAGTTACAATATTATTTAAACATTGTGTAAATATACTTATATTGTTGTGAATTTGATTTAAAGTTAAGTTTTGATATTCATAGAGGAATGAGAAAAATAGGGAGGCATATTTTCACATGGAATGACTCTCTCAACCAGGACTTCACGTACCACACCCTGACAAAGGAAGAGTGGAAAGAGCTTAGCAAAGAACGCCACGAGGTTTTAAAATAGCAAGAGAGATTTACAAAAACCGAGATGTAGAAACGGACTAAGAAACAAGTGAATCATTAGCAGACGCTAACGAACCAGACACATAGCTAACCGATCAGAGGAAAACACCATAAGAAGCCTATAGAAGGGAAAAACCAATGGACTTCTTGAATGTGTAGCATATTTATTTTAGTATACGTAGCTCGGCCTTCGGCCTCGCCTTATATCACTTAGTGGTCGGTGCTGACAAGGGGACTCAAGTACTCACTGACACATTTGAATTTGATCCCATGAAAACATGTCGCTTTACTTTATTCAAAAAAAAATTATTTCCAAAAATTCAAAAAAAATTATTCGTTCGTTCGTAAAAAAATGTATTGTTGGACAACGAAAAAGTCATATTCAAGAATCTCTAAAAAAGAATACATGGAATAATGTACAGAAAGAAGAGAGACGTCAGCAACGCTCATTCCAAAATATCTCAGTATCCCGTCTTACAACATACTTCTATATTGGCTTCAGGCTGAAACATAAGCCGGTCGATTATCTCACTTTCCCACCCATCCTGGAGTGTGTCTTCCAGAAACCTTGAAAATTAACGCGCCTCATGGTGTCTTCGATTTTACACCGTTGTGGGAGAACTCCTGGCTGGGAGGTGCAGAAGTTCAAATTCAAGTTCTAGTTCTAGTTGATCCATGTAGAGACTTGCTGTAAATCAGCCATGTCAAAGTCAAAGTCATTGGTGGGCCAAATGCATAAGGACCGTAGAATCAGTGGACAATCAGGCGAATGTGTAGAGAGCCGCATGCGTCACGCGGGCCGCATGTTTGATATGGCTGGTGTAGATGATTGGAATTGTAGACACATTGAGCTGCTCCCGAAAATGTATGCGCCTAGTTTTTCGTGTGGGTTGTGTTGTGTCTGCCGCGACAATAGTCAAATGGGTTGCGCACATTATTGACGTAGTTTTATGTGACTTTTCGGGGTTGCTTAAGTATATCATATCTGTGATATATGATGGTCTTTGTACTCCCCCTTAATAATCCGTTCCATTAGTTAGATCAATGCGACGAAGGCTGCAATGAATTTGTCATTGACCTAAGTCCATGATGAGACAACTTGTAATTGGGGCTGCTATATAGATAGATGCGATACTGATTCCATCACAGGCGCCGCCGTACACTTGCCGAATTGACATTATTTTGCAGCTGACTTCTTATAATTTTCCTTGTGGCCTATTTGATTAACAATCACGCCTCTTTCCCGAAGACCCCTTCGGTCAGGCAGGCGCGGTATACAACTTTTACTTCATCCACTGCCATACATGGTTCCATCCGATTAGTACATTATTGTTGGTTGCGGAGTAGCCTAGTTGATCGAGGTGATTTTTTTTATGTATACTGACACGGAAGGCTACATCACCTAATGCACCAGTTTTCTGGTACCAGTGATGTCAGCCTAAGCACCTTGGTGAATTATGCAGGTAAGTGCCATGTCAGCGCTTCCCTCAATTCTTGCCGGCTACACTGAACTGGACGGAAAACACGAACTATGTTTCGTATCAGTGCGGTGATATAAACTCGGGCGGGTTTAACCCTACCACCATGTAAGGAGAGGGAAGGGCCCTATTATTTAACGTGGAATCCGAACCATGACCAGCGTCAACGGTCAAGCCTGTAGACCTGACCGCGCTCGGCACCGAATATCGCAACCACTGAGCCAACGACACTGATGAAATCGCAGGATGATCTATCTGTAATATTCGATGTTGTATGTTAGTCTGTGCCACATCAATTGAGTTATAATTTCCAAAATGTTTTGAATATCTTATGCCTTCTAAATTATACCTCAAATTGGAACGACTCAACTGACATATCATATCTCATATTACAGCTAGATCACCTACCGATAAATAGACTCGCCCCTTGTATAGTCTTAGTTATTAAGGTCTATCTATACAATAAAGAATACATACATACATACATTAATTTTGTTTTATTCTGTGCCCAAATGAAATGTTAAAAAAGCGGAAAATGTCTTACTATACATGTGACTATGCGCCGTTAAATTTGTATGTACGCTTATAACTCAAGAACCAATCAATCAGTTCACATGGGATTTCCACTGACGTATTCTGTAATAGCTGAGGATTGATATAGGATAATATGTAGCATCGCGGTAGTCTTTTCCGGAGGTAGGAGCAATGCGCAAATGTGTTGTCACGAGGGATGTCGGTCCCACGCGGGATGTACTCGTACACACGTGTATTTTCAAAACATTACAGATTAAAGAGACAAAATTCCGTAGTCCCTCTTACTCTATGGTCGGCGTCAATATGACAGAAAGAGATCTCGAATTTGTCTCTCTTTCCGGTGTAACGCTTTCAGACGATAGTACTGTACAACTGGACAGCAAATTGCATGTTTTTCTTCTTTATTGCTGGCGATAACACATCGGGAGTTTCTAATTCGCAGATAAATTACTGGCAAATTTTCTAAATTCCGCCTAGTTTTTTAGTTATACTTACAACAGAAAATAATAAATTAATTATGCTGCAAGTTTACGGGTGGATTTGTAATAGCTAAAGCATCTGAAGTTACAATTTCAATGTTAGCTTTCGTTTTAAATCTTACTTTTAAATCCCTGCCGCTCACTTTGCTATCTCAATGCCCCAGGTACACCAGAATAAACTGCCTCCGGCTTCAGGTGCTACCTGTTACCCACGCTTACTTTAGTATTTGTGAGAGTAATAAATGTATAAATAAATAAATAAATAAAATTATCGAATATATATTTTAGCGGTTAACTTCGTTTTTTTAATAGTCTAAATCTCCTTCAAATATATTGATAGAACAGATTGACTCGTCTACTCTCGTGGTTTATCAAGTACATTTTTTAGGACACCCTAAATTTTTTGGCATAAAAACATCCTACAAACTTTATAGATCTTATTTATATAGACAGAAAGACAGAAATCGTTTCGCTTTTAAATATGAAGTGGCGTGGATTAGTCGGCTCTTTTTGGGGATTTCAACTAATTTATGGGTGATCAATATTATTTTTCAGTTTCTTTTTAGTGTTTGGATAGTTAGTTCGTTATGGTGGACACAGACGGAGAACTAGGATTAAAAGGAATTGTTTATTTGATTTATTTTAGTAATCTATATATATTATTATTGGGTATTTCAAGTACTCAGGTTGGCTTTAAGGTGTTGTGGTCAGTAGAAATCTGATGAGACAACGTCTATTAGAATAATTTTGTTCGTTTTGTGGTCAGTAGAAATTTGCAGATATACGTCTATTAGAATAGTGTTTTAATATAAATGGATCGAGATTAAATATCATCATCATCATCAGCGTTTAACCGTCCACTACTAGACATACGCCTCTCCAATTTCTTTCCAATCCTCCCTGCACTCGGCAACACGAATCCATCGTTTGCCTGCGATTAAAGATGAAATATAAAAAATGTATAATATATTCTTTATATACATACCTGTACCATCTAGCTAGAGTGACTAAATATATTATTCTTGGTATTTAAAGTATTCAGGTTGGCTTTAAAGTTAATAATTCTGTTCGTTTTGTCGTCAGTAGAATTCTGATTAGACACATCTATTAGAATAATGTTTTTTTTTATAAACATTAGTTTGACGGTAATTGTTTGTTTAGGTGTTAAAATAATACAAAGGTTAGACGAAACGGCTGAACGGCAGCAATGGAAAAATGCACATATATTTTCTGATTTTATAATTGAGCATATTTTCAATCTGAGGCCTTCTTGCTGCAATAGGTTTTTAGCATAAATAAGTAATGTTAGAAACAGAAATAAAAAAAAATAAAGAATGAATAACTAGGTAATATACTACACAATATAATATGCATACCTATAAGAAATCATCTTAACTAAAAAAAATGATGAACGCTAAACTCAGAGAAATCGGAGTGAAACTACTATTAAATTATTATATGAATACGATAAAAATTACACCAATATACTATAAAATATAATATGCATACCTATAAGAAATCATCTTAATTAAAAAAAAAATTAATGAACCCTAATCTCTTACAAACAGTAGTGAAAGTACTATTAAATTATTATATGAATAGTATAAAAATTACTGAAATTGTACTCCACTGACCATTTAGTTAAACCGAAGAATGCGCATTTAATAAATAAACCTGTCAAGCACTATAAAAGTCGGCCATATTTAAAAGATTGACCGTAAAAAGCCCCCTCGATAGCTAGCTCCGAGGAGCTCCCCAAAAACACCAAACATTAATAATCAAGCTACTTGCCTCTGGCGTTAAAACAATTTTATTGATCAATTAAAACTGCTTTATTACACGCTCATTTGGGATTAAAATAATAGGAAAAATCATTACCGAAAAAATCGGTTAACACGGGTTGATATTTTATTTTAATTTGTATGGTGATTACTGATTAAAACACTTACTTATTACTTAAACTATTTTTACTTATTTTTTTACATGCATTTATACTTCAATATTGTTTTTGGAACTTTCTATAAATTATTTATAATATGCTTATAGAAAAAGGATTTTTAGTTTTTTATTATTAAACACACACACACGCAGGACTATAAAAATTGTATTATATTCCAAAATATATTTTCATTGTACATATTCAAAGAAATATTAATAGTTACTTAGTTACGATAGACCAATAGGCAAATATGGTATCGAATGCCCTAACAAAGGCAAAAGTGATCAACCTTTGGGATGTGGTCATCACGATGGTCAACAGCATTAAGGCGTACAAGAAATTAAATATTCTCAAACAAATTTTCAACTTTTCCATGAAATGTGCTCTATAAAAATAATGTTTACTAGAATGTGTCATCATCATTCATCATCAATCTACGGTAGACCAAAGTAAGTCAAAATTCTAAAAAGCGGTGTCTTTTACAGCTTCTCCATGTGTCCTACGTGTCATTAAAATAATGTGAAGGTAGATCAAAGTTGGAAGTAGGCGTACAGACGCATGCACACACGCACGTACAAACGCACGCTCTCAACAAACTCATGGGTCAAGCTATATACCCGTAGAGTAATTTACTAGCATATGCCCCTTATGCGAGAAATCGTGGATTAAAATCCATACCTACAAACCTAGGTTACATTTTATTTCAGCAAACACCACATGTAATCACATTTACGTAAATAGTTCGACCTTCTCTGGAAATAAATAATAGGTCTTCTTAATTGAAGTCGATTCCAAAACGAAAGTCAATGCTCTCAAAATGTTCCGCAACTTACCTAAATTTGTAAACGCCAAAATATTGATAGGTTGAAATTACTAAATTGAGCGTTTCGTTCTAGACTAAAATAAGCTTCGCAGACAGACTTGCCTCGGGCGCACGAAGAACAATAATTTTAATAATTGAATCGCTGATTGTTAAAAGGGGGCTATGTTACTTTTTCAAGTTTCCGAGATATTAAAAAAAAAAACTGTTTCATTTCTAAAATAGTCACATATATTACAAATTCATTTGTTTATAAAAAAGTGTGTGTGTATAGTGATTATTTAGTGTTATAATGTTTTTTTTATTTCCATTATTTTTTTTTATAAAAAAAAAAAAATCCGCAACATA
>WYDE02057256.1:0-12232 GCA_009867175.2 Adela reaumurella | reverse complement strand
CGAAATCGGTTCAGTACATCTGGAGATATCTGCGTGTGACCGACAGACAGACGAACAGACAACAGAGCGATCCCATATTTTCCCCCCTTTTTTCGCGTTTTGCGACGGGACCCTAAAAAGTGGTCGAAATTCGTTGAGTAGTTTTTGCGTGATGTGAAAACAAACAAACAGACAGACAGAAATTCTACAAATTGTTTTTCGTGGGTCGTACCGTACCTAGATATATCCTACGTCCTACGTATATATTAGTAATCTATGGTCCTACAGCGAGTCCTAAAAACACTATTAAATCACTATACAGACTCGAAATGTCTACTCCTTTTTTTATAGGTATATATATATATATATATATATGTCTGTATATATGTATAAATAAATACACATACATTCTAAAAAATTCTTTAGAAAAAAAATATACTTTGTAATCAGAGCCACGGGCATAGCTAGGTATAAAATAATTTAACTAAGTACCTATATTTTGGTATTATTTTGATAGCAAACAGACAGAGGCACCTACCTACCTAACCACAGAATAGGTAACTAAATACGAATAGTACCTACGAGTCGTATCGTAGGTACGCAACGTAAATAGTCCGTTTACAACGTACTAACTACATAACCTACTATACTCTATCTATTACATAGCATAAGTAGTTGATGCGATGGATTGCGTCAGCAGCAGCAGTCGTCGCGCGCCTGTATCTCTGCGTTTCAAGGTCTAGGCCTCCCGCTCCCCTCTAGCCGAATATCGGACGGAACAATGGCAAAAACGTGCCCGGCTTCGCTGCTGCCCGCATCGCGTCGCCGCGCGCCGCATCGCCGACGCAGCCGCCATTTTGAAATAGTGGCCGACGAAAATAAACGACGTCATTATCTTATTTTGATTTGTTGCCGTTAGGCTAGGCAGGGGCAGGGTAGCCAGGAGCTGTTGGTTTGTTTGTTGACATTGGCAATTTAGTTCTTAGTACATTTTCGTCCGCATTTTAGCTGGAATGGCGCCTCTCTGAGCGTGATTTCATGAGGAGTGGTGTTATTGGCTGCGTCTGATCTTCTTTTGAAAGTAATCGGCCAGGAAACAAAAAATTCAAAATATCGGCTACTTTTTTTTATTCTGACAACGAAATCGTGATACGAGACTATTCGGTCGGGCTCTCACATATCGATTTTGAAAGCTGATTAGCCAAATAACAAAAAAGTTCAAAATGGCGCCCATTTTTTTAATAATATAATAACATCCTGCAAAAGTACGTCGTCATCGCATATTTTCATAAAGAACACTCACTAACCTGTGTGCGACTCAGTAGCACGTATTAGTAATCTATGGTAACACGTTGGAGTATCCTCGCTAATATATTAGTAATCTATGCTAATACGCTTAAACGATTCTTGAAGCTGCGAACTTGCATTTGAAAGCTTTAATTGATGTAAACTCTAAAATAATATTCTCAGAAGGAGATTGGGAACTAATTGGGAAGTTACACGAAGTTCTTGACGTAATTAAAACTGTATTAGATACTTTATGCCGCCGCGATGCTAGTTACTGAAATTTGCACTAAGAAAATTAGCTTATAGTGAAAATAACTACGTTGCCGTAAAATTGTTCCACATGTTAAAAAAAAGATGCACAGAACGGCGTCTCAACTTTGCAGCTGCGTCACTGAATTACTTGCAAAATCCAGAAAATGATTTCCTTCAACGAAATGATGAAGATTCGTCAGTATTTTCTAGCCCGAGCAGCGATGAAATGTGCAAGGAAATAGTGTCTTTGCTAAGCCGCATTAGCTGCACTAAAACCCCAACAACTCCGGTATCTCCAGTTCAACCCCTACCCCTACCAACCTCACAATCTGAACAGACGAGAGAACGTGAACTGACCCTGATGAAACATTGTTTTGACGAAAGCAGATGAGTTAAATGCTGAGATTGCAAAGGCTGTTACTGAAAAACGCATTAGATCTTCTGCCCAAGAAAATGAAGACTTCACAACCATTAGGATTGAAAAGGCTCTCTTTGAAAATGGAGGAGATCGTAGGCGTTACTTGTCTCAGGCATATGACCGTGTATTGACTATTCCGCCAACCAGTGTTGGTTGGCGGAATGGATGGTTTGATATGCAATGCAACACACAAAAATATTTTTTTTGGACTCAATTGCCAGCAGTCGTCGTAAACAAAAGTTGTTCAGTTTCATGTGCAGAATCAACCCCTTTTCGCGTAGTAGGTAGTGTATACATGTGTATTATGTGATAGAAGACTGTAGAAGACTAGGTAACGAAAGAAATTTTTGCAGGAAATGTGAGTGGAAGAGTCGGGAAGGGTCGCCCTACGGCCCTAGACGCACGTACCTAGAACAGATCGAGCAGGTTCTCAAAAAGGGACAACTGCGCACTACCCGTAACCGACGAGCAAGTATGAAGAACATAATAAAAGGCATATGATATGACAAGTGCAAGAACGGCAGAGGTGTGTCAGGATCTTGGTGCGTGGACATCCGTTGTCTCTGCCTACCCCACTGGGAAGCAGGCGTGCCGTATTCCAATGCTCAGATTTTTGCATGGTTCTGAAATCTATGGATTTTGACATGGGAAACGCTTTTAAAAAGTCAAAGCAAAAAAGTGTATCGTACCTAAGATTGACCGAAAGCTATTGCCACCAGCTCCAGCAGGAAGTCCGCCTTCTGCTTAGCAGAAATGTGTACATACATGTTGACTGGATGACGTCACAATCTTTATCGAATATGATAAATTCAAACAGTTTGTTGCCAACGTCCATACTACGTTGAAAACACCGGTTCTCGTCCGATCACCGAAGTTAAGCAACGTCGGGCGCGGTCAGTACTTGGATGGGTGACCGCCTGGGAACACCGCGTGATGTTGGCTTTTTATTTTTTTTTCATGATCACAATAACATATCGTATATAATAGGCACTTTTATTTCCTGCTTTTACAATAGAATGTTTGGTAGATTCCTCTGCTTTACTTTTTGCTTTGTCTTTGCGTCTACATCAACTTTTGGGTTGAGGATTGCGGAGTAGCCTAGTTGGTTAGCGCTCGCCTCTTACCCGAGAGGTCGTGGGTTCGACGATACCTGGTATTTATTTATTATATTTTAGACAGACAGCCTGGGCTGATGTGTCTAAATCAAGTTCATAATTCACAGTTCAACTGATATGTTTGTAGCTTTTTTTTCCACTTATTAGGTTTTAGTTCACTTAGTTACTTTTTTAATTTTTTGTTTTTTTTAGATGAGTGTCTAAACGGTTTTTAAATTGGTTTACGTTGTTTGCACTGATATTCAATGTAGTAATGCGCACAATTTTTCCGGATTTTAAAAACTCGGTTAAAATTTGTGTGCAAAATTACAATGCGCCCCGGTGAAGGCAAACACCGTGAGGTAACCTATACACTAACAATATGAATTTGATGTAGTGTATAAAGGTTGACTGGAAGAGATTGCCTTCGGCAATAAGTCCGCCTTCTGCTAAGCAGAGAAGTCTATATTTATTTTATTTTATTTTAACTTTCTTTTTATTACACTACCTACTATGTGAACAAAGAAATCCAACCGTCCATATTCCAAACAAAGCATTCCAGTTCGTCTCAGCCCCAATAGATGATCCCTTTCTCACGTGCGTTGCGCGCGGCACAAAAAGTGAACGATTTCAATACAAAAACACTTCCCACCCCGTCTACGTATTGTGCTGGCCAATCGAGGCAGAAACTCCTAGCGTATGAGCTAATAGAGTCATGTGTACGTACATACGTACATCACGCCTCTTCCCCGAAGGGGTAAGCAGAGACAATTGATCGCCATGTGACACGTTCCTGATATATCAACATCATTATTTTGTTTCCTCCACTGTCATCGTCGCTTCATACATGCTCATCGGTTACAGGTGCTGAGAACTTGTCCTTTCCATAGAAGTTTACCTATTTTGTCATGATATGTAGGGCGGCCCCGTTCGTTGTGTGTGACTATCCACACAATAGACACTCCCTTCAGTGATAAACTACAGTTTGAGAACTTGATTAAGCATATATTTCTCTATCCTTGTCGCAATGTTTTCTTTCAATCCACATTTTTCTCTTACACATTCATTCTTTCAAACATACTCTCATTGCCATACATATTACTACCTTTACAGATCACTGGATACACCACATATTCTTCTCAATGACCGCATTTTAACTGCATTTATTCTACTTTCATGTCGCTTCTGCAATACCCATAATTCAATGCCATACATAAGCGCGTCATGTGTGATGCTATAAATAAATATGTACCTATACTTACCTAATTAAATAAAGTACACATAAAAATATAGCACACCTACCTAAATAATGGACGTTTTCCAAATCTTAAATTATGTTGTTGAAACATTAGGTTTCGAATGGGGGCTCTGAATGTCGGCGTGACAGGTGACTATTAAGCTTGAATGTAACATCACAAAATCACAACACACATGTACGCAGGGAATCTATAAAAAAAAATTGCGTATTTTCGTTTTCATTTCGACGCTAATCATATCGGAACAATAGATAGATTCTGACGGATGGATTGCTATAGATAGCACCCAGGATAGGTGTTATTGTAGTACGTTAAAAAATTAAATAGTGATACGACAAAATATATGAGATTCGCCCAGAATAGTAATACAGTTTCATGTGACATCAAAGTGTGAGACAATAAACTTATCAAAGTTCCAAATATAATTGTAGACTTGACTTTGGACGAAAAACTAAAATGGGACAAACACACTGAAATGATTTGTATTTACTTTTACAAATATTGCAAAGAAACTAAATTTCTCAATATGTATTTGCAATACGTAGGATTCGGCAACTCTGGGGGTCATCAGCGGCAAAAATACTATACTTTGGGTATTTTCGTAGTTACTGGTTAATGTTTTAGTGAAAATGTGCTACCAGACAGAATATTTACACTGCAAAAACGAGCTATTCCGAATAGCTGCGAACTTATATAGAAGTTTCTTCTGCATAAGAAGAATATTCTTAGAAGAAGCTTCGTCTACAGAAGTCGGTTGACAACAATACACAAATCTAACTCGTTCATAGATAAGATTCTTATCTAAAGTTGGCACGTGTTGATTACATTGTAGTGGTAATTTATAAGAATACCTGTCGATCGATTTATCACGATCATATCACACTAAAATTGTAAAGTCAACCGTATCATACATATCGCTAGTTCACATTAAACCAAACTTGTACAGTTTTTCTGATAAACCTATGCCTGGATCTCTATTCTCAATACTTAAATGTTGATTAAGTTTAACCAGGGAACATATAATTAGTATAGCTGTTATTTCTAAGATCAAAAGACTTCAGTCTAACACAATATCACATAAGAGTTTCAGCGAGGCTGATATTGAAGGAATCTTTGGATTGCAGGTGTTCATTATGGCTTGGCACCCCGAAAACCAATTGAACAGAATTGAACAGAAATAGCGCAGTATACATAGAGTGCTGTCACTTACGTGGAGCGTTCGTCTACCTATTACAACAATGGAAGTAAGTTTGTACTTAAACGGTGCATGAAGCTGTGGAACTTGGAATCCAAAAACGCCATCTTACTCGTACATTGTCTTGTACACGACGTACATATTATTAATGTGAGCCCCTACTCTCGGTTCATGAGGTAAGGAAGCTTCTCCATAATGTGTGCTTTGTTTCTGACACTGCGTGTGAAGATTCCCACCGCACCGCCAACGCCATCACCGCCGCCGTTGGTACATCTATCTTGCTCCGATAGACGAGTATTGCGGTACGACGAACGAACGATACGAGGTCATCCGCCGAGAGTACCCAACCCACCAGACCATTGTCTTCAGTAAAATATGGATGACTATACCCACCCACTAAAGCAATTAATTCTAATTAGCAATTCATGTTATTATAGTCCTCAATTATAGTCATTCATCTTCTGTGAAAAGTGTTGATATTTGCTATCTGACGTACGAGAAAACTGATTTGATATCTGACATTCTAATGTCAAAATAGATAGAGTTCTGGTTGCTAAGTTCGTTTAAATCAGTCAAGTATAAAAAACGTTTTAGGAGTTCAGACTTAACTGTCAAGAATACTTCCGTGATGAGATCAGAACACATAGCTTCCTCCGTCGATCTGAATTGGAATCTTAAAAAATCATAAATGGACACAAAAGGGAAAGACACATTTTACTACATCGTGGGTGAAGTGAACGTTAATTTCGCATGAACGAAAAGAAAATTGGAGGAGTCATTGATGTGGAATGAAGACACGTTAATTAAGATATGTTTTTTTCCTGCATCAATGAGAGAATTTCCACATTATGGAAAAAGGGAGCGAAGGCTCTTACAGAAAGTCCTGGAGTCAGTTCAGTAGTCACACACAAGGAATAGTCTCAGTAAGTACAAATGCCAGAAGCTATTTCTTTCCCATCTCATCCAATCACAAAAAAACTAATAGTTTACAAACAGCTCATAATTTGAGAAATTGTTGTCCTTGCTTTGAGTGACACTGAAAATGATATATTTTCATTAGTAGAAAATTTATTTCGGAAGGTTGTGCCAAATAAATGCTAATTCAGCCAATCAGATACATCGCAAAGTTGGTCGAATGGAAATGAGAATTTTGGAGACTTCGACTGGATTCATATTTGTGTTCAAGCCTGTGACTCCGTTGTATTGTATTGTAAGTAATTATTGTTGGAAACCACTGAATTGTAAACTAGACTGGAAGTGCCTTATCAATCATACTTGTCGCCGCCTTACGCACAGAATGGCCAACGACTGGAATGAGTCTAAGATGAATTTAATCAGCAGCCTTATATTTATCATAATACGTGCCCCATTTATAGCATATAATGTATAGGATATATGCAGGAGAAATGCATAACGTATGTAGGATATATAGGTTATATGCAGATTTATATCAGCAGACACAAGCGGCCACTTGAGGGGGATGAAACTTCATGAAACACATACAATTTATGCATAAATTGGCGACAAGCGCACGATACTTCCGCGGTTGGTAAGGTACTTCTACTCGTTCCCAATTCAGTGGTTTAAGGAACCTAGACAAACAGCAAACCAGACAAAGGTTGAAGATGGGAAGTAGGCGCGGCGTGACGTGGGGCCGGCCAACTGGACCAGTCGCTAATCGTAATCACAGGCAAAGATCTCAGGTATGCTGACAAACTGGAATTTAATCGCCTATTTTATAGGTGTGTTTTTTTTTAACTTTAGTTAAATACACGCAGAGAAGTTGGCAATGAATAAACTATTCAACTGGATGAAGATGTAAATCAGCTCGATTTGATTCCATAAAATAAGGCAATTTAAAATAAACTGTATATGTAGGTATAATAAATACACTGTTAAATATTATAATTCACATATAATTTCAACCAGTATACCACAGTAATACCATCGTAATTGATAGTCCTAGCGAGTGTCTATCATTGCATGTCCGTGCTGCCTGCCTGTACTTACTCAAGGATATTGAACGTGAAATACGACCTGTAGAAGAGAACAGCCGGAAGCATATTTGCCCAAGCTGAAGACACTTGCTCGGTCAAAAAATCTACAATATTTATGTTGTAAAATCTGCAGAATCGATTCACCAGATAAATTAAATTTGAAAAATACAAAGAAAAATAACTGTTCAACGTGATGCCCGAAGCGGGATATAATAAAATCTACAATATCCTTGACCAAGGTATATATCGATTATCCTAGAACATTAGCTACTGTACACGTAATGCACTCTATGCTTAGTAATTACGGTATGTTTACATACACGAAGGTAAGGTCACCCAGAACCACTGAGATACGACCATAGGATCAGACGGAACAAATATCTTCGATATAAGGTCAAGCAGAGCCATAACGATAACACAATTTTCTTCTTGTTAGATATAAGAAAACCTAAGCCAAAATTCAGAATTCTTCAGAAATCTATAACCACGCCCATATATTTACAACATGGTTACGTCAATCTTGAAATTGCTATTCTATCTTATGAAAACTATTCAGTCAGTACGAGCGAGCTATGAAATTTCACCCTGATCTTTCGCTGAAAATGAGGAGATGTATGTACCCTTATCTAACGCTATACATCGTGTTGGAGAAGTTGTTGAAGTAGTGAACACAAAAAAAGATTTAGTGCCCTAAGTAAGTATGGAAATAGCTAGAATGGAAGAATCACGATTTTTAAATTGTCGCATTTTTGCATCATAATGTAGTGATACACTAGCTGTAGTATTTACAATAATAAATTCTGCACCTGCACCTGTTTGCTTTGCGTCATCTACGTCTAAGGTCTTCAAGTTGACTGTCGTGTTTTTTTTATTGCATCATGCATGATGCTGAGTATCATCACCAGCCACTGAGAAGTATTCGTCACTCACATACATAACGGCATACACGGCTAACAACTTGACTCATACATATCAGAACTGCTAAACCACAAGTTGCCTTGCTTCTGAGAATTCGCGTGAATCGTCTCGCTCACAGTAAATGTCAACAACATAATAAAATGTTTCTAATGTAAATATCACAAGTTAGGTAAGTATAAGTTATGTAGTTATAATCCGAGTGACATTTTGAAAACTTCCGGCTCCTCTCGCGGTGACTTTATCGGATTATCTGACGTTTCGAACAGAGCGTCCCGTTCATGGTCACGGAGACGTCCGCTAGCTACGAGCTTAGCAAACGTCGGACAATCCGATAAAGTCGCCGCGAGAAGAGCCGGAAGTTTTCAAAATGTTGTTTAACGACTGCGGTAATTTAAAAGTATTGTTTATACATTATTCCGAGGGATTGGCGATTACATGTTCTTTCTTCTTTCCAGCCATTTTATTTGCCCTATTGCTGGGTACACGCCCCTCTCATTTACATGATATGAGAGGATTTAGTTAAACACTTCCACGGTGACCAACAGGCTTGGAAGTGGGTTTCCTAACGACGTTTTCCTTCACCGGAGTGTCAGCAGCCATCTTAGCACACATTCTAAAGTTATAAATACTGTGCTCCCAGTTTTTTTTTTAGTTTTTTTTATGGAAACTGACACTGAGGGCTACATCACCTAATGCACCCGTTCTTCTGGTACCAGTGATGTCAGCCTAAACACCTTGGTGAGTTATGTAGGTGGTGCCATGTCAGCACTTCAGTAAATTCCAGCCGACTACAAAAACCATTGGGGATCGAACCCGCTCCTCCCGCTTGAGAGGCGTGCTCTTGCCCGCTCGACTAATCTGACACACTCACATGCTCTTTAGTTTGAACATTTTCATTGAAGTTATAATATATATATAAGTTATAATATAATAATAAGAAGACGGATACACAAAAATTTAATTAAATTATAAAAATCAATACTATAGGTATTCTTATATATCCATGCATTTCTCAAAATTCCCAATTTGTATGCACCTGACACGAGAAAATACCTTCGAAGACCTTCCAGGATGCAAAATTCCCAATATTCACAATATATACAACCTTTGTATGTACATAAAACTCAACAACACACAATCACCTGGCTTCCCGAAAGCGGCAGGAAACGAAACCGACAAAAAAGCAAGCTAAATTTAAGCACAAGACAAAGCCAACCTCGAACAAAAAACCTTCGCGGACGTGGACCGTTGCGGCGTACCTGCAAAAAAGAAAAGAGTTGTATTAGTATTATAGTATAGTAGTATGCATCGCTTATGGGTCGCGTCGTCGTGTCGTGGGTACGTGTGCGTAAAAATATACAGTAAATTAGGATAACAAATTGAAGGACAAAGAAGCAAATATGGAAATAATTATATGACTGAACAGTTTTTAAATTGTAACCCCTGCCACACCACACCAGACCTTATGACGCGGCGTTTATTAATGTAAACGCCGCGTCGAAAAGCACGACTCGAAAAGCGAAAAGCGGCGACTTGTGTCGTGTGATCGCTGTCACACTACGCACATTGAACATCGCGTGCGGTTTCGCCCCTGTCTCAGCTACCGAGAGTTCTAAATGACATGTACAATGATAAATTTGCACAAACAAAAGCGTCGTCTGATAGGCTGGCAGCGAGTAGAAGCAGCAGCGGGGTTTGCGGCTGCATCTAGAAGCGAATTCAGTCTCATCTGACAGCACCTTGCACCGCTTATTCTGCAATCTGCAGTCACGCACGATGCAGGAAAAGACCTCCGAGAAGCTAGCGAGTTCATTTTAGCAGAATGACGCGGGTTATTTATAACTAATTAGCAGCAAATTATAATATTTGTCAGATTTCATTATGATGTATAGTAATTTTAAAATTTTGCTAGCCTGTGTGTGAAGATAGCAAAATTACGTTTTCTCAAAAACCGCAAGAGCCGAAAATGTATAATTAGGGAAACTAATTAGCAGCAAATTAACAGTAAATTATTATATATATCACGTGTCATTCTTCTAAAATGAACTTGCTAGCTTCTCGGGGGTCCGAAAAAGAATGGTGGACGCACTCCGCAGCGGGTTCCTTGCCAAAGTGAAGAAAAAAAGCATGAAAATTTGTCTCGGGGGCCGATTTTTTTTTATGAATTCGTTCACAACGATTGATGAATGAATTATAAATGAAAAAAAGTCGCCCGAGGTGTAAAAAAGTGCCCTGCGTTTTAAAGTAACTTTTTTTGGAGTGCGCCCACTATTCTTTTACCCCATGGTGTCTGCAATATTAACAGAATGTAATCAAGTAATTTTTTTACGAGTGTTCTATTCGTCGTTCTAAGGATGTCTTCGAAAGAAGTTTTTGATGGTTTAATAATATTAATAGGCACCTTATGATATGTACATAGTAATACAATTTTCTTTATTCGGATTTCGGACAACTAAACCTTAGTTCACAATAATACTAAAGAATACACACTCATCAACACTTTAAGCATCCTTCCATTTCTTCATAGTTTCCTGGATAACGAAATTAGCAACACACCTGAAATGGCAATTCCATAAAAAAAATTGTTTTCAGAACTTCAATAAAGCATTACATAAATCCGCAAAACGTGCGAAACATGAGAACATAAGGTGCACGGTACGGACACCTCATCCATCCATCACTTTCTATTCTACACCACCAACGGTCCCTCAATTCCTCCATATGTATGTATCGACGCGTTCGTCCTCGACCGCGTCTTGAATACAAAATGTCCTCTCCTCTTCTCCTCTCATGCCGCTCACGCGAAGCCCGCAGGCTTCAGCCCCCTTCCCCCCATCTCTCACTGCTGCCAACTCCCAGCTTGATGGTAATTCAGCGTACTCAGGCCTTGGTCACGTAAAGCCGCCTATCAGCATTCAACGTCCGTCAACGGGATTTCGCGTGCGCAGGCGGAATTACAAACTGCCCACACCCGGCGAACAATCCTAGGCAAAGAGGCAACGACGCTCAATGGCGCCGTGGGCCTAGACATTTTCCTGGTAAATAAGGCCAGGAACATGGGCATAAGTAGCGATTAATGGCCAGGAATGTGCCAGTTCATTAGCGGGATATTCTTGTTCGGGTTCAACGCGTGAACAGCAATGAGGGCGATTGATAGAAATATTATTAGAAAATGTTATACACGTGGTTTCATTCATTCATGATTCATGATTCATGTTTAAGCTCTTTTTTCCAAATGGAACAGACGGTCAGGTCAACACCTTACCAATTACACACCATTTGTTTAAAAACATTAAGTTTTTTCAATTTGCTGTATCTTGGTAGAATATTCTCAATAATCTTGAATCTTGAGGAAAGTATCAGAAGGAAAAATAATCCGGGCACATTGGTTGGGTCGGTCGGTACTAGAAACTTTCCCCAAAATAAGGAAACTACAAGATCTAAATATTCATGTGATCGTAACCTATGCGAAACCCGGAATTTTAACGATCACAGGCATAAATTAGAAATTAAGATGTTTAGCCCAAAATTCGCGACCCGACTCACCAGTTGAAAAAGGGCGTAAGTCAAACAAGTGTTTTTTTTCACTTATGAGTAAACCGCACAGAAATTTGAGCTGTTCAAAGGCTATTCTGTAGATAGCGTAATTAACGTCATTTTTATGTAAGTAAATAATAACCTTTTCATGGACATAATCTTTATTTAAATCTTTCAACGAGATATGTCAGCCTTGATATGTCAGAGATTGTCAGCCTTGATAGCTCAGTGGTGCAGACAGTCAACTGTCGCTATTGATTGTTAAGCAACGTTGGGTGCGGTCAGTACTTGGATGGGTG
>WYDE02057145.1:0-12233 GCA_009867175.2 Adela reaumurella | reverse complement strand
GACACCTTCGCGACGGCTGCTTTGTTCGCAGCGGCTCCAGCAGATCTGGAGGAGCCAAGTACGTGGGACGGAGCCAAGGTGTCGACGCACGTGGCGTCCCACAAGAGCGCCTTTCCCCGGTTCCACGGCACCAGAGCCATACCGTCGGTGCGGAACAGATCCCTTGGCTCCAGCGTTATAGACGGAATATTTACTGAAAGCCAAGGGGCGTTTGATGTTATTTAGGCCCCTGTGACGGGGAACTCTGCCGGAACTTCTAGCACAAGCAACCCCGTGAGTACCGGAGGAGTCGACTTCCTTGCCGCAGACGCACACGTGCGGCTTCACACGCTCCTTGGGACCCACACAGAGAGCAATGACAATTCTCAATGTGGTTTCGTCTAAACACGTACCCAGGTTTGGAGAAGGGTAAGCCTTCAGCCACGCACCCGACTCCTCTTTAACGGATGCGAGGATACGAGCCCGATCATATTTGGTTTGCTAGGTTGTGCATAGTTTAGTATTTATACTTGGCCACAGTTCTGTATTTTCATTTTCATATTTATAATTTATAACTAGCTGTTTCCGCGGCTTTGCTCGCTTATAATGACTAAACCAGAGCGAAGCCGAAGGTCGAGTTGTATGAGTAAAGCATTCATAATTGCAAACCAGGAAGTAATTTTGAGCGAGGCAGAAGGTCAAGCTGCGTCCAAAATGCTGCTCCAAAATGTAACCTGTAGGCCCTGGAGTAAGCAGCTATGTTATTGGTCGAAGGCCGAACTGCTTACAGTTTAATCTTTCACAATTCCAAAGAAGTAATTTTGGCCGAGGCCGAAGGCCGGGCTATGTGTAAAGTAATAAAGCGCAAGTAGACCGGTGATGGAATGGAACTTCTTTCGGCCTTGAATTATATTCAGCGACATGCAATTCTTCTCATTGGCGGCCCCGTACTCACAAAGGACCTTCAACCTCTAAAGCACAGACGCATCATTGGAATTAAACGTAATCAAGTGCTTGAACTTTAATTGTTTTAATAATTTCTCTATGTCACCTCTATAGTGTCCACCTCTTATAGCAACTGTCTCATTGCGGGAAAGCAAAACAAATTTGGCAATTGTCAAATTCTTTGTAATAAATCACACCCTACCTATGATTATGGCTTTTTCCAGGTAATATTATATTTATGTACTGATATCTAACTTGAATTTAATACATTAGATAGCATACAGCATTCAAATTAACACTATTCCTAACGAAACTCATAATACCTCGGCCACGTTGCGCAATCTCACTCCGTACTATTTACCATACCTACACCATACATGGTCCACTGATGCAACGTCTGATATCATCCTCGCTCGCTACATGCACCAACAACGGCAGCTGCCTATACATACTAATTCTTCTCATACATTATTCTATAAACTGTCCCAGGACCTTGAGAGTTTTTATAAAAGTTCCGAAAACGGCGTTGGCTTCGGAAGCAGCCTTCACTTTTGATAGCTTTATTAATTTACGACGTTCAGACGTCGCGAATGTGATCAAAGACATGTCATACTCGAGGCTGCTGGAGCTGGATGTAGTGAGCTTTCGTGTTTACTTCACTGAGATCATCGTTGCATTGAAGACATTAATGTAATGGTATAATAAAACGCGTTTATTGAAAGCTCCGAGTGTATTGTATGTAACAGTTATGATGTCGATTGTGGAGCATCGAATGCTTAAAACCGCCCACGAAAACAGCTGTGAAGAGGTGCGTGAGGTCAGTGCGAGCTTTTCACGCGATTTCTTAATCTTAGCGGTTTAAAGCGTGAGCCTTATCGGTTGAGGAATAGTGAGCGTGTGAACGTGACAGCGCAATATTTTCGGTGGGTCAAAAACTGACAGGTTCTTCTACGAGACCCAACATCTAAATCAAATTTCCATTTTCGGTGGGTCAAAAACTGACAGGTTCTTCTAGGAGACCCAACAACTAAATCAAATTTCCATTTTCGGTGGGTCAAAAACTGACAGGTTCTTCTAGGAAACCCAACAATCAGGTATACTTTCAGGGCGAGCACAAGGAAATGCATTTTGTAAGGAAATAACGAAAAAAAAAATTCCATAAGAGCCATGAATTAGAAAAACAACGTAATACGACTCTGTTAAAAAAGTGTCGAACTTTAATTGCTCCTGCGCAAACAAATGAAGCGCCGGAGGTGCGGTTTGGTGAAGATGTGTAGGAAACTGTCATACACATGCATCAATTCATGCATGAATTTATAGGCGCCTGTATGTAGGAAGCGACAGTCACTGGCAGTCAGCCTCTAAGTGACGTATTATAGGTACCAAAAGTTCGGCCGTCGTCGTCAGAATGTGTTCTTGACGTCTGTCAGTATGATATTTATTTTGTAGTGATGGGTAACTAACTGTTCAGCGTAGTCCGCGAACACTAATGATTTTCACTCGTCTTACGATACGGTGCGATACGGTTAAAAAGCAATATTTGTTAATGTAACTAGTAAAAAGTTGCTACTAATTTAGACAAGTTACATATTGCCCATCATTACCAATGTCAAACTGAAAGGGTTGCCATATTGTGAGATTTTTCGCAAATTAGGATAATAAAGCTTGATTGCACCACACAAATTTAAACATTTTGTGTGGAGACCTACAGGTTAGTGCACAGAGTATGTAAACCAACCTGTCTGGCGAGCGAAGGGGGGTGAGCCCCGCCCCGCGCCTCACCTCCCCTTCGCCGCGTTCCTTGTTCTGTGGGTTAGTGAGTTGGATTGACATATTCATGACATAGTAATCGCGTCTCTTGATTGTTTGACAGAAGTACGTCGTACGTAATCAGCCATTAAGCCATAGCAATTAGCCAAAGAAGTAAAAAATCATCAGGTTGGTGACGCCACGATACACAACGCTCCGCTTACATTTCAATGGGTTGGCTTCAAAGAAGTCCATAGGTTGATATCGTTGGTTGACTTATTTCATGGGTGAAATTGTCATTTTCAAATTATAACAGAGTTCCCTAATTATTAGTTACTGGAGTGGTCCATCCTTATCAGCCAGTAATTACGTAATTGTAATTCTCCTGAATAACGGATTTTTTTCTATCTAGACGGTTCTTCACTGAATCGGTCCGCATCTACAATTCAGTGGGTTCGCTTGACATTACTATTTCGTAAACCTGCCTACCTATCTGCATATCTAGGTACTAAATAGAGGTACGTGTATTATTCCTGGTTAACACATTTAAACGTCCCCGTACATAATTTGTTTTCCTTAGACTTTTCATCTTTTCAGAATTCTTCAAAAACTTCTGTGTGAACCATAGCATTCACTCTTTCTTTACACATTTAATGTTCGATTGAGAAATTAAGTTTAATCATAGCCGCCTGTACTGTAAGAAGAAAGAGATGGCAGGCAATATTGCTATCTCCACTCTCTTTCTCCCTATAGTACATGCGGCTATGCTTTAACCCAACCATTTGGTAGAGTAAGTAGCCCTTTTGGTAGAGTTATAGGTAAGTAAAAATCGTAGAAAAGCGGCTAAAGTAGGGGCATTCAAGAGTAGGGTCAACTAGTATCTGCTGAGTCGATGTGGTGGTCGATCACGCAATGTTTTCGGGCCAGTCGATGTATAAAGGAAAAAGTCAACTGACTGATACATCCTATGTAAAGTTATCTGAACGGTAAGAAGTAAGTACTAATAATAGTATATTATCTGATCATCTTACGGGCACAGAATAGTTATTCACCAGGTGCAATGGTTAAACATGGAATTTCCTCAATTTATCAGATGACTAACTAACTAATCAGTATTCACATCAAGAACAGATCAAACGCAAGCGCTGTAGAATACTTAAAAGCGATTTGCCTTTAACGGGTAAATTTATAATAGGCCCCCCTTGCACTATCGCTCACCGTATCAATGACAATAAAATAATAGTGACAATAAAGGTTATAGTAGGACATGGCGGCGATATCAAAGGAATATAATGGTTTCACATTAGTGACTTTGAGATAAAGACAAATGCAGTACTGAAGCGCAACAGGAGAGGAGACCACTCGCCTTGCGGTCTTCTTACCAAGTTATTCAGCAGGTTACTTTCTTCATGGCTGTCTTGCTCAATGAATATAGCGCGTTTGTCAAACAACATTTTGAAATATGGAACGCTCCGATCGAAACGCTGGAAAATTAAGATCCAGCCGCCGCGAGAAAAGCCGTAAGTACATTACTTAGATTTTGTCCGAGATTTCGTGTATTGTTCAAATACTGTGCTGAAAATAGCGGTCGATCTTGAGCTTTAATGTCTATTCAAATACTGCAGTACAACAGCGGTCGGTCTGCTTACCCTGATTATCGATAATACATGTAGCGCAGTGGATATTTTTTACCATACGGTTGCAATTTCCATTCCAGGAACCGTTAGAATATGTGCCCATCATGGAAGGTGCCTCCTCACACCAGCATGTGATACTTACTAAGGTAGTAAGTATGACATGACACATGATACCTATTCCGCTTTTATTAGGTGCCGCCAGCCACACTGAACTGGATTCCGGAATGACCGTAGAACATGGAACATGAAGCGAGGCTGCTTGGATCGTTTACAAACGTGGCTTAATGTGCGTCCGAGCGTAATCCAAGATGGTACCCATCCACCTACGTACACAACACACAATCGCATGTAATACTGACACTTCCTCAAGTCCTCGGGCGAACGACACGTCAGATCATGTGCACTGCTGAAGAAAGGGGCGTTCGTGAATTACGAGAGGCGTTTAGGAGGAGAGGGGGTCAGAACGAATCTCACGTGCGGGTGAGCCTCCTCACCACAGTAGATAAATCACACGTATTTTTATTCAATGAAAATTCAGTAAATTAGAAAAAAAGGGGTTACGTTAGTTCTTTAGTTCTTTAGTTAGAGTTAGTTAAACTTGTTTCCCAACGAAAAATTACTAAATATAATGAGACTTTACTCATCTCACATTTCATTGTTGTACCGGTGGTACCGTTGGTTGATACCGTTGGTACGACATGGGAGCACACGTACTCACTTATTTAATTTGAGAAAAGTGTTTTTTTATCGTATGACAAACAATGCATATAAATTTACACTCATGACGTGAAAACACCTATTTTTCAAAATATCTCAACATATGGGGAGAGGGGGTGGAAAATTCAACGAGGGTCGAAAACGAGTCACGTAATTTATGAAGGCCCCCAATCTTGTCACGTTCATTCAATACCTCTAAACCTTCGATTGTATTGAGAAATCACAGACATGATGTAAAATAAAATAAATAATACGTAAATATAAAAAAGAAATTACCGCAATAAAGTATTGCAAACTAGAACATTGCCTAAAATTTGTATGCAGTTCATACATCTTAATACATAGCTTAAATAAGCAACAAGGCCGAGTTATTAGTTTTTCGAATTTGGCTGAGATTATTTTTTAAATATTAAAAGGCGGTGCGTACGCATACGAACTTTTCCTGACGTTTTGAGTGAATGGAAGTATGGGATGGGTTCGCGACTAGTACATCAATGCCTATACGAATGCATACGATTACATAATATATACATATATAGATATCGAAGCTCACAAGTCAAGCCAACCCGTTTAGACCTTCAAAGTTGTAGGACCTGAGCTGAGACAACGTTCGCTGTCGTTACCTCTACCTACAGACCTCTATCTAGCATCAAGGTGCGTGGCGCCATGGTCTAGAAATAAACCTTACGTCATGCCCGTGTGTCCTAGGAAGGTACCAGCGTTATCTGGACCTACAGTCTGTACAGGTACCTACATAACAACATACACACACACACACACCCTCACACACACACACAGATAACGAACTAAACTGCGATATCTTGGGCTTTGTTTTACATTGTTCTTCATCCATCATATAAGTACAGTACAGGAAAGATGATAAATTAGCCAAAGTGGTGCAATGTACTGAAACTTTCTAGATTATTAGAAGACTTTTAGCGATCATATTTGCGAAATGATAAATAGGAGAACTTATTAACGTGTTCTTAACTAATCTATCTTCCTCTCTATTATATATAAGCTTTTCTGTTAGGTAGTTTCTAAGATTATTATTATTTAACTGACAAGCTCTAAATACTGAGTGCTCCTAAATACGCACTTGGGGCACGAACTAATCTTGAGCGTTCCTAAATACGCACTTGGGGCCATCTTGGCGCAAGAACTAATTTGAGATAAGTTCGATATTAGATATTGATGGAAATTAGGAAAATTATTGTAAATTCAATGAAACGTGATAGGTTGATCTTAGTTATAATTCCGCCGCGCTGTCAAGCTTGAACGCGTAAGCTATAAGTAATAATGGAATAAGCCATATATAATCCACAACAATAGGCTACTGAGTTGACTGTCCTATGTCCCAATTCAATCAACGAATTGGATGAAAAAATGCATTCCAACAATTTTTTCCAGTCTCGTCACTTACAGCGTCACCTTGGAGCTATCAACGCGACAAGATGAATAGAGTTTTTGCCCTAGTTTTACCTATCTCGGTATCTCTACGAAAATGGAGCGTCGTTGTCGTGAATGTCGTGGCTTGGTGCTGGTTCAGTCAGCCTACACCATTTCCTAACCGAATACATTCTGGCTGAAGGTGATTTGTATTCGCCCATTGCAAAAGTCGATCGAATTCTACTGAAAAGTGGGAAAACTGGGAAGATGAAAAATTTATTTTTTTATGATTTTAGTTGATATTTATTTTTAATTTATTTACTATCTACATTATCACGTTTTATTCTTCAAGTTTAATAAAATAAAACTTATATGAAAGATTGATAACAAGTTTACGTCCAGTATTATTTTTATTTCTTCTGAACTGGATGTGGCTATGTATATGCTTTGAGCCACTTTGAGGTCGGCGCGCCTCGAGTGCAACCCGAGGAGGGTGGTGCCAGCCAGGCCAGTGCGGCTTGACGACGGACTAACATTTTTGGGGAAAGGCTATTAACCTGTATGTGTACAAAACAATTTTCACCATTCTCTCATTTATAATTTTTTTATCGCCAGTGAGAAGGAAAATTAATCGAAAATATTATACAAGAATATAATGTTCATTAAAAAATTAAATCAAACTTGTATAGTGTCCTATAATCGTTTATTTATTGAAAGAGAACGCGGGCAATGAAATGAATGATTCATATATATCTTGTTTCTGAAAAACGTAACAAAATCTTTTCAACTCACCGATATAGGCAACAGGCAACCCTCTCTTAACATGGCAAAGTGAAGACGAACTCACCTGTAACAAACAAATTGACACATTATTAAAATACATTTACTCTTAAATGTAAATAAACGGTAGGGCAACACCCCGTTAACTTCGTCGCTTCAACCTTAGACACCTATTTTTTTAAATTGAAAGCGCGGCATATGGCGCCGAGCGCCGAGTCACCCAGAAGATGACTAACGACGCCCATTGACATTCTGTTGTATGCGGGGGTAGCGAATGCCAAGCCGGCCTGACAAGTGCCTATTGGCGCCACTCTTAAATGACTCGAGACTGTACTTGGAAGGAAATTATATAGGTAGAGAGAGCGTTCCAGAGTTTACCGGTTCTGTAGATTAAAAAACTACAAGACCGTTTGGTACGCATCCGCCGTAAGTCCATCGTGTAGGGATGCAATCATTGCCCAGTAGGTATGCCGTAATGCGGAAGTGGAAAGGGGACGGCAGGATTGCTTTACAGCTCCTCCGACCACTCCCCGCCCGTGGAATAGAGCACACTTAGAGAGCCTACATCCCTACGGAGTTGCAGTGGTCCTAGATCGCGGTACACTTCGGGGTCATCCACTAGTCGCACGGCGCGACCCATGGATTGAGTCCAACGGCTCAAGTTGGTATTAGGCTGAGCCATCCCACAGGTGAGAGCAGTACTCTAGGCAGGATCTAATCTGCGATTTATATAAAAGCAGCCTTTGGTCCGGCGTGAAGTACCGTCGCACCTTATTAAGTACGCCCAACTTTTTAGAAGCCAGTTTGGCCTTACTATCGATATGGCGCCGGAAGTTAAGGTCATACGACAGTTCGACTCCGAGGACCCCGAGGTGGTCGCTTAAACTTGAGCAAAGTGCCTTGGAAGGAAGGGACTGGAGAGAACGCAGATCTCTTCGCACTGAACGCACAAACTTGTGTCTTGGAAGTGTTGAACATGACCAATTTAATACGGCTCCACTCAGAAATCGAACCGAGAGCCTGTTCAAGTTCAAACACAAGTCTTCGCCTCTTCTCATCCACAGCATCATACTACATCTACTAAAACCTGTTATAGCTTAAAAGATAAATTATATATGGAGAGTTTCATATAAGTGACCCAGTTTGCATGGCAGCGACCAATATTTCAGTTTTCCTGGAAAAACTGATTACAGTACGCACTTAACCTTTCAGGCTACTGACAGGTGGACGATGTGCAAAATATAAGCAAAATCGTTAGAGCGGTTATGGACTTATGAACTTCATAAAATAATACGGCAACGGAACATGTATGTGGCGCTAACTTTAACCAAAATACCTACTACACTTTGTACGATTTGGCTAAAATGTAATTCCACATCATAAACCTAACGCCTAAACTGAAACATCATGCCAAAGGAATAAGGAAGTAATGCAGAAGGGCATTCCAACACTTGGCGGGTTTAAACCGCTTAGTAGAGTACAGAAACATAAGAGTTGTATTAAAATAGTCACGCGATCACATAGCACTCTTAATTCAATAATCTCTAACTGGTTACCCACTCATTAAAAATTAACCGCATAGTTAATGATCATTAACCACAGCCGCTAAATTACTTCCTTGAGGTGAACGAACCACTTATTTAAAAGAGAAAAAGTAATAAAATAAAAATTAAATAACAAGTGTAGGAGTTCAGCGTGGTTGAGCAGCGTCGCGGGTTGCATTCGATTTTTTTTTAAATACACCACTTTCAACGTTACATACATATAAGTATGTAAATAGCTGTGACGTAGCTGATTTTTGTTGAGCAGAAGGCGGACTTATTGCCACGGGCAGCTTCTTCCAGACAACATTTATACATTACATTATGTACATTGTTATTGTTGCACTGGCCCCCTTACGGAGTCTCATCCATCATCGTGTTTCCTTATCTCCACCAGCATTTGTACAATTTTAATGAATCCGTAATAAATCCTGAAAAAAAATCCTTCGTCTTATTTGATTATGCTATATTATAATAAAATTAAAATAATGTCTAGTTTAGGATCAACAGAAGATCAACACCCCTCTTTACGTAGTCGGGTAAAAAGGAAGCACGCGTGTCTGCTCCTCCTTTTTTCCCATACACCGCAATTATAACGAAACGTATAATAGGCCAGTAAAATCTTACAAAAAAAAACTAAAAACGCAAAATGGGATGTAAAGCTGCATTTTTGGTATGTAATTTGGACCCCATAGGGTAGTGTGAAACTACGTTTTGCAAGCAAAAAAAAGTTGTGCTAATACGTGAAAAACTGCAAAATTTTCGGACTTTTTTCAGTATTTGCAGTTCAATTAAAAAACTATGTGTTTTTGACATTAGTTGATATCATAATTTTGAAAGTATATTAAATTTGAGACAATTTAAGCCAAACCGCAGCTCCGTATTTTTAATACTTTTTGAGATATGAGATTTAAAAAAGTGATACTTTTTTTTTTATATTGAGTTTTGCTTATGTTTTCAGCCAAATATCGGCACAACCCCTAAATTAAAACGCACTTTTGTGGCTCCGTACTTTTGTGGCATACTTCTGTGGCATACTCTTGTGGCGTAACACTAAAGTAAGCCACCAAAGTGCGCCGCCCTCTCAAATCGTAAGAGATACTGCTGATGTGGAAAACATCAAGAACTGATTTGATGTCCACGTACCATTTACATGTAACGAAAATATAATGTCTATCAGCAGTGGCATTGTTGGAGGCCCTGAAGTCAATTGCCACATGGCACAAGAATTGGGAACTGATGGGGTCAAACAGATCATTGGAAACTCGTTTGGGAAAGTTAGCTTCAAACGAAAAGATAAAGTAAGGAGCTTGTCGTCAGTTACCCTCAAAATGCAGGAGAAGCAGGTTTAAATAGTTCCTCTCACCATTTTTCAAAGGCTCTGTATCACAAAACAGACAGATGAGGACTTGAAGAGTACTTCAAATGCGAGTTGGTTCCCTACTCAATGTCTTTTTTTTGTGAAGAGGGAATTCGTAAAGGCACAAAATTAAGCTTTTACTCAGCTTTTACCTCACTCCTTGAAAACATCCCTATAGGCACTCCCTCTTTGTTGTGATGGATGAAAGCTACTTGCTCCATAAGGTCGTCTGGCACCAGAGTATGTCAATGAGATAAATTGTTGCTGATTACGTCAGCTTACACATTAAGACACTTAGGGAGGAATGTGGTAGTTGTCTTTGACTGCTACCCATAAGATAGGGTAGCAAAAAGCACGAAAACTGCAGAAATGTTACGTCGGTATGCAGCATCATCATGCAGCGACATAATATTTGAAGATTTAACATTAATCAAGGTACATTGGTCATTCTTTTCAGTCGCGTGCCCCAGTACCTAAGCACTTTAGAACCTTGGTTCGATTAAGTTCAGGTTGTCTGTCAATACAAAAAATGTAAAAGTATATTTTTACGAATGCGACAAGCTACTATTTTTATAGTGCATCTAGGACTTCATTCATTAATTCATTCATTAATTCATTCATTAATTTAAGGTGCCACAAGAGAAACTGCTATCAAACGATAACAAAAAAAGTCGCATGATCGACTTCCTTCGCTTAGGATTGGAAAACGAGGGGATTCAGAGAAAGCAAGCTACAGAGGACGCAGACTACACTATAGTGAGAACAGCGCTAGACAAAAGCAGTTACAATGAAAAAGTAATCATAATTGGAGAAGATGTTGACCTCTTAGTTCTCCTAAATGGATTGGGATCCAATGTAAATAATGTGTTTCTCCAGAAAAGTGGCAGGGGTGGATCTGGCTCTCTGAGGTTTTCCTCTGCATTTTTCAATCACGGAGATTTAACTCTACCTTATAGATTTGTATTACTTGTGCACGCCTTCTCTAGGTGTGACACCTGCTGCCCTTTCGGGCATGGAAAGATGAAAATATTACGTGTTCTCCAAAAACATCCTCGGCTGGTTGAGGTGGCTACCATTTTCCTACAGCCTGATTCCACTCACGAAGAAATAGCCGCTGCTGGAATTAAACTTTTTGTGGCTCTGTATGTAGGAGGAATCACTTGCACTCTGTAAACTCGCCTTTACGAAAGCTTCGTGCGATCAGCTGCCAACGCCAAGGTTCACTTGGCTCGCCTGCCGCCAACTGAAGAGGCTGCAGCTGCACATGCATATCGAACATACTACCAGGTTCAGGAGCGGTTGGGGGTAGATATACAACCAACCAAGTGAGGGTGGTACAGTAACCAGCAGGGACTGCTACCCGTGACTTCTATAAAAGACCCAGCTCCTAATCTTGTAATTGCCGCAGAGGGTGCACTGGACGAAGTTGCACGTGCCAGAAAACAGGGTTAAAGTGCTCTTTCTCTGTCATTTCTGTCGGGGCAAGTCATGCCAAAATGTTCCTGCAATTGAAATAGACAAGGAAGAAGAATAAATCGACACACGTATAACTATTGAGAATCTAAAGAAGTATTGTCTCAAAAAGGGACCGGGACCCTCAAAAAAAGTCAAATTAAATTTTTTGTGAAATTTTAATTATTTTGTGTAAATGTGTGTCAATAACTATCAATAGATATAACCACTTTTTCTTTTTTTTTCATATATATTTCATGTTAGGTTAGGCACACATTTTAAAACTTGTTTTATTGCAATTTTTTTTTTAAGAATATAAGAGAACTATAAGGTTCACGACCCTGTTTTGCGCTTATGTAAACGAAAGGTAATTAAATGTGCTAAAACTCAATTTCTCGCAAGTTTTCTCTAAGCATGAGCGGTTATGCCGATATTTGGCTGAAAACATAAGCAAAACTCAAAATTTTAACATTTCTCGAAACCATGTCCATTTTTCAAGCATCATACCTCAAAAACTATAACAATACGGAGCCGTGGTTTGGATTCAATTGTTTCAAATTTAATATACTTTTAAAATTATGATAGCAACTAATATCAAAAGCCCATAGTTTTTTAATTGAACTACAAAAACTGAAAAAAGTCTGAAAATTTTGCAGTTTTTCACGTATTACGCAGGTAGCACAA
>WYDE02057034.1:0-12235 GCA_009867175.2 Adela reaumurella | reverse complement strand
ACCTTTGACCTAGAAGATGTTTGACCTAGACGTTTGACCTCGATCTTTGACCTAGACGTTTGACCTAGACCTTTGACATAGATGTTTGAACTAGACCTTTGACCTACAGTTTGACCTAGACGTTTGACCTAAACCTTTGACCTAGACGTTTGACCTAAACGTTTGACCTAGACGTTTAACCTAGAAATTTAACCTAGACCTTTAACCTAGACGTTTGACCTAGACGTTAGACCTAAACCTTTGACTTAGATGTTTGAACTAGACTTTGACCTAGAAGTTTGACCTAGATGTTTGAACTAGACCTTTGACCTAGACGTTTGACCTAAACCCTTGACCTACATGTTTGAACTAGACTTTGACCTAGACGATTGACCTAGACGTTTGACCTAGACGTTTGACCTAGATGTTTGAACTAGACCTTTGATCTAGTCGTTTGACCTAGGCGTTTGACTTAGACGTTTGACCTAGACGTTTGACCTAGATGTTTGAACTATATCTTTGACCTACAGTTTGACCTAGACGTTTGACCTAAACCTTAGAGCTATACGTTTTACCTAGACGTTTGACCTGACGTTTGACCTAAACCTTTGACCTAGACGTTTGACCTAGACCTTTGACTTGGACATTTGACCAAGACGTTTGACCTAAACCTTTGAACTAGGCCTTTGACCTAGACGGTGACCTAAACCTTTGACTTAGATGTTTGAACTAGACTTTGACCTAGACATTTGACCTAGACGTTTTACATAGATGTTTGACCTAGACGTTTGACCTAGATGTTTGAACTATAACTTTGACCTAAAGTTTGACCTAAACCTTTGACCTAGACGTTTGAACTAGAAGTTTGACCTACATTTGACCTAAATGTTTGACCTAAACCTTTGACCTAGACGCTTGACCTAGAATTTGACCTGGACATTTTAACTAGGCCTTTGATCTAGAAGTTTGACCTAAACCTTTGACCTAGATGTTTGAACTAGACATTGACCTACCATTTAACTTAGACGTTTGGCCTATATGTTTGAACTAGGCCTTTGACCTAGACGTTTGACCTAAACCTTTGACCTATATGTTTGATCTAGACGTTTGAATAAAACGTTTGACCTAGAAGTTTGACCTAGATGTTTGACCTAGACGTTTGACCTAGACGTTTGACCTAGACGTTTGACCTAAACCTTTGACTTAGATGTTTGAACTAGACTTTGACCTAGACGTTTGACCTAGATGTTTGAACTATACCTTTGACCTACAGTTTGACATAGACGTTTAACCTAAACCTTTGACCTAGACGTTTGAACTAGAAGTTAGACCTACATGTTTGAACTAGATCTTTGACCTTTGACCTACAGTTTGACTTAGACCTTTGACTTAGACGTTTGACCTAGACCTTTGACCTAAACCTTTGACCTAGAAGATGTTTGACCTAGACGTTTGACCTCGATCTTTGACCTAGACGTTTGACCTAGACCTTTGACCTAGACGTTTGACCTAAACGTTGACCTAGACCTTTGACCTAGATGTTTGAACTAGACCTTTGACCTACAGTTTGACTTAGACGTTTGACCTAAACCTTTGACCTAGACGTTTGACCTAAACGTTTGACCTAGACGTTTGACGTAGAAATTTAACCTAGACCTTTAACCTAGACGTTAGACCTAAACCTCTGACTTAGTTGATATTTTTTATGCAGTCGGGTTTTCTGTTTTTTTTTAAATAATTTAATTTATTAATTATTCCACTGTCTGTACACGAGCACATTTACAGTATATCGCTCGGCCTTGCTGATTGCTTTGTTAACGAAGTTACGAGCAATATTCATTAATTAGGAATGCGTAGGCGAGAGTTGGGAATCTACAAAATTAACGCTGTTTCAATTTAGTTAACGTTTAGTAATTAATGCTGTAAAAGTATGCTACATATTATCATAAGGTATTATTATTAACCTAATTCACCTTAAGTGAATCTAAGTCCTTGAAAATATTTGTTTTTTGCTGCAGCTATGAAGGCAAGGGGCCATATTATTGAAAATACATCTGCATATCAGAACACAAAGTATTAAATCTAATAATTTTTAATTTACTGGAATTTTTTCCTTGCAAGAAGTTATCCAAATTTCGGTGAAAGTGCTAATCTGTTGGAGCAAGGTCCGGGGAGTATGGTGGGTGTCAGAGACATTCCAATCGCAGCAGTTTTTTGTGCAGTGTGTGGTCTAGCGTTGTACTGAAGCAGCAGTGGGCTAGAGCAATTGACCAGTCTCGGTTGTTTAACGGCCTACTTCATAATTGTTTTCAATTGTTGATAATACAGATCTGCCGTAATCGTCTGGCCAGATCTTAGCAAGCTGTAGTGGATGAAACCAGCACAGATCCACCAGACACTCGCCAGTTTCTTTTTCTGGGTCAACTTTCACTTAGGGCAGGATTTGGCCGGTTCTCCTGGGTTCAACCATTGTGATGACCGTTTCCGATTATCGTACAGGATCGATTTTTCATCTCATGTAACGATACGATACGATACAAAATCCTCTCGTTATTGTGACGGTTGAGTAATGCAACGCAGCACTCGACGCTTGTTTGTTGGTTTGCTGCAGTCAATTCATGCGGTTCCCATTTTTCGAGCTTTTTCTCTTTTCCAATTTCTTTCAAATAAATTGAAATTGTTTCATCACTCACACCGAAGCCCGCCGCTAACTCTAACGTGGTTTGTGATGGATCTGTTCCACGATCACTTTTTATCCGTCATTGACAACTAGGGTCTCCGGCCGTCCACGGGGTTTGTTCTATAGGTTCATTTAAAGAACGAAAACGTTGGAACCAAAACCGTACCGTGTTTTCTTTTACAGTAGCTTCTCCATACATATCATTAATACTTCTACTTGTTTCTGCGGCACTGGTGCCACGATAAAACTCATATTCGTAAATAACGCTATATTTCAAATTTTCCCTATTGTGAACAGAACGTCAAAGAAAAAACAAAATGGCTAGAAAACAAATGAATCACTAAATTCGAAACTCAAATACACGAGCCTAAATTTGGAAATCCTAACCAAACGCCAGATATTTAAGATCAAAGTAGTCAGTTCGACAAAACGCCAATATCATATGTCGGGACCTAATATTTAGGTATATGAGAAAGCGAGTGGGAAAGCTTTCCAAAATAACAGTTTCCATTAAGTAATTCGTCTGAATCTTATTAAACGACTGCCTCTGTGTGTGTGTGTGTGTGTGTGTGTGTGTGTATGTCATCAGGCCATGCTATTATATAATTCCAATACATCAATAATGTGACTGGTTTAATTAAACGAGGTTACCGTATAAATCGAGCAGAAATCCTTTCGCACACAGGGTTCCAAAACGAGGCGGTTCGTATGAATTATTCGGTGTATTTTTACTATAAAACCATGTCTTCTTCTTTTGCAGCCATTTTATTCGCCCCACTGCTGGGTTCAGGCCTCTCTCATTGTTATTATTTGACAGTATTTTAGTCATACACTTCCACGGTGACCAACCGGCTTGGAAGTGGGTTTCCTCACGATTTTTTCCTTCACCGGAGTGTCACCAGCCATTACAGCACACATTCTAAAGTTATAAATATTGTGCACACAGTGGGGATCGAACCCGCGCCTCCCGCTTTAGAGGCGTGCTCTTGCCCGCTCGGCTAATCTGACACCAAAATTCGTTTATTTATTTTAAAAATAAATATGTATTCGAACCAACTCTTTTATAATAGATATAAAGAATAATTGAAGAAAAATTGAAGAAGAAGAATTTATAAGAATAATATAAAGAGTATTAAGGCAATTTCATATTTATTTTTATAATATACCTAAGTACGTGAATACAGTAGAATAAATAGGTACATATTAAATGTATGAGTCCATTATGCAAATAAGGTCAACGTTAGAATAAAGCCAGGGTGTCCAAAATACCTATGATGAGGTTAATTTTAAAATTTATTAAAATACAAAAACGTCGCAGCGCTGCTCAAATCAGAAACCTGTTTTTACCCGAGTACGGCAAAGCCAAAAAAGGTTTAGGATTTTTACAGTCTATGAATGAATTATATGAATGTATGTATATTTGTACATTCTTGGGTTTCACCGTAGCACCAAACTACTGAACCAATTTTAATAAACGAAGTGCCCATGGATTTGTCTGAATCACCCGGGTGACATATCATATATTTATTGTTAAAAAATCCAATATGGCGACTTTTATTTAAAAAACGACATAAAAAAAATCAAAAATCTTTTAAATCGGTCCAGCTGCATATTAAATTAAAGGGCATAAAATTTAGATTCCAAATATGTACATAATTATTTATAAAAAGTGTAAGATCACTGAGTTAGAATGAGAAATGTTAATTAATAATATAATTTCAGAAGGCGAAGCCGCGTGCCGCACCAGGGCACGCCGCAGCCGCTCCGTGCCCGCCAGATGGCATGATCGCTCTGCTCTCTCGCTCGAGCAGCCTGCTTCCGCTCCGCAGCTGCTCACCCCATCCGCGAGCCGCTATTAAGCCCCATAAATAATTATTAACGTAATTTCCAAAATACATTAAATATCTTAGTGATTTTTTCAGTAAATTATGTGTAGGGGGTTTTTCAAAATGGGCGTTGCATACTAGATGGATGCAAGACGCGTAAGGCGCCTATCTACACTCCCCGCCTCGCCCGGCCCAGTTCCAGAATCCGCTCACCGAGTACCGCGAAAACAGCCACTTTTAAGTTTTTAAAATGCTGGTCGATTAGAATCTAAAACTTCGCTTATTTATATGAATACAAAAAATATCTTCTCAATTATAACAGAATAAATGCAGTGGAAATGCGGTCATTGAGAAAAATTTGAGGTGTAATGCTGAAAGATGTGAAAGAGTGATTGTAAGAGAAGGATGTGGATTGAAAGAAGAGTTAGCGACGAGGAGCGACATGACAGAGAAGGTTTTTTTTTATTAAAACCGACACAGATGACCTCACATAATGCACCAGTTTCTGTTACTAGTGATGTCCGTGAATACACTTTGGTGAATTAGGTAGGTGCTATGTCAGCGCTTCCCTCAAATCGACCAGGCTACACTGAAATGCGTATCTATTCTGGAGATTCCGTAAGTATGTTTTCAGCCCTGAGAACAGCCTCTTTTCTCTCTCTCTGACACGGAATCCTACCCATACGTCTTAATCGCTTTATTTGTTGCGCGCGGCACACACACAGAACGCACTACCTACGTCGAAGACCCCCGGACAACTGACGCTTAGCCTGCACCGGCCGACATGATCCATCAGTGTAGCCACATGTACCGCTTGTATCCTATTTTTACTGCCTTTTTGACAATGGTTCCGATTTCTGTTTTTGACATTCACGGTTCCGCTTTTTTCGAATCTATGACCATGATCTGAACAAACAATCTTTATTTTTTTTTCAAACTATAAAATAAATAAAGGACTTGATGACTTGACAACACTGACCAACTGACTCAGACTTGGCTGTATGATAAAACTAGATCAGACCTATTGCCAACACTGAACATCCGATGTAGCTGTGTGGGATATGAAACCTTGCCTACCCAAATAAAATAAATACATTTGACCGTGGAAAAAACAGGTGTGTTTTGTTTATTTGTTGTGTTGTTAGCAAGGTGCTGGATTGTTACCAAAAAGTTGTATGTATGTATCTTAATAATGTACATTGAGAATACCTTTAATAAATTCAATTACTTTTCATTAACGTTAATTAATTATTATTATTTAATTATTATTCAGTTTGTAAGTCCCCCTTATCCGTGTAGAATAAACAGTGCTGTTTTTGAAACATTGCTAACGCATTTTCATTTCCAAATCTGGCAACACTGTGCTCCATCCGCTGGTTGGCATCCGGTGCCAAATGGCTCGTTTAGTCTTGCGCAACAAATAACATGAAACTTTTACCAAGGGATTTGCATAATAATGGCGGATAGTGCCATCACGCTCCCCCCGTTCAGGTTATTTTTCTTATAATATTACGTTAGCCATATTTTGCCTCTTCGTGTGTCTTTCATGAGGTCTTGCATGAGTTTATTTATATAGATTTTTCACAGTTAATATTTGATTTAAGTTCAATTTGTTAACTCTATTAGTGACAAGTTATAAAAAATGTTCAGAGAAAATATTTTATGAAAATGCCGCCGGAAAACGGTTTACAGTATTTGAAATTTGTGGAGATTGAACAAGCCGTCTAGATCACTAAAAAAATAAGATTATCGCACAATTTCATATGGATGAGGCCCAAAAATAAATGAATACGATATATTGTAGGCTCATGTAAGTGCATCTGGCTAAGAACGAACAAAATTTGTAAATTTATTCACATTTTTATTATTTACTAGAAATAAATAATTATCACAATGAAAAAGGTTGTGGTTTTGCTTTCCTAGTTGTCCGCATACGCCATTATATTCATTAGTATTAGTAGAACGTGTTCCAAGCAAAAATTACTTTTTTTCTTTAATTCTCGTAGTTTTAGCTAAGTAGGCGACAAATTATTTTGTTTTAGTGGAGTTTTGTTGTATTTACGAGGTCATTTCCATTACCATTTCATTTCCATTTCCATTTACCAGTCACATTAATTATTTTTGGGATACCCTTATTAAAGCCAAAGAGTACGATGGCGCTACAGTTATTTGTTGATAATTTGGAAAAACGACAAAACAGACTATGAAAATTAAATGGAAGTCGGTGAAAATAGTAAGAACCAAAAAAGGATTTCATTGTTTTGACATTTTCCCTGAAAAATGTTTTTTTTTATGGAAACTTGCACGTATGGCTACATCACCTGATGCACCAGGTCTTCTGGTACCTGTGATGTCAGCCTAAACACCTTGGTGAGTTATGTAAGTGGTGCCAAGTCAGCACTTCCCTCAATTCCAGCCGGCTACACTGAACAACTAGAAGACCCACTTGGTCGCACCTGAGCATACTGAAAAAGTAACCATCGCAACATGTGTAAATGCTACAGGCAATGCAAAAGCACGGATGATATTCAAAGATAAAAGACAAAAACCACAATGTAGTCACAACCTACCTGTACAAAACCTGGTGAAAATGACATGGAAAGACGGCATGACGACAGATCTCTTCGTACGTAGGTATACTTTATCAATCATAATACAAAAATTCAGAAAAAATCCTTCTGGTCTTTGATGGCGCATCGTATTACTTGCACTACGCCATCGTTAAAGAAGAATAGCTCGCCACACAACAACTTTCAATTTCCTAGAAGAACTTGAACTTAGCTGGAAATTTTTCCTAAACTATTAGGTTGATCGGGCTGAAATTTTATAGGTTCATTCTATATGCCAATAGCTCACAACAACCCAATTTTTAACTAACTAGAAGGACTGGCAAGACACATCTCCGAATTTTTTCAACGTCCTTCGCAAAGCATTTTACAACAAGACTGTTAAATTTAAAATCATAAAACAATAACAATTATAACTTCAGCAATATTTATATTTTGCAATCAAATTTTATTCTTTGCATTCCGAACTGGTTGGAAAAAGATTGGAGAGGCGTATGACCAGCAGTGTACATCACTTTACATGTAGATAGACAATCAATAGATAATTTTATATTGATTTATTTTGATTTTAAGATATATTATAATATTAAGTACAATTTTATGAGACATTGTATAAAATCCATCAGCTTTCGCAAAATTTGAACGCGAACTTTTAAATGGGGTGGGTTTACATAAGTATTGTCACTCGTTCCCAAATAATAAACACACATTTACAATGAAAGAAAGAACTAAACCTATTTCTAAAAACAAAAATAATATTAAAATAAACTATTTAACTAAATATTAAACCAACTATAAATAAAATAAAAAACCTACCTAAAAAACAATGCTAAAACCTAAATAAAATATGTATAAACTATTGCAGGGAAAAGTAAGTATCGCGATTAGGAGATCTTTTACTTCAGTTTAGGAAATGAAATAATTATAAATTATATAAGCAATGTTAAAATAATATATTTTTAAAGAATATGTAGAATATAACAATTTCAATTTCATTAAAAACAATATTCTGAATCTGCATGAAAGAGTAAGTATCGCCGAATGAGGAGACACCTGAATCCTAATTTAATGAATCAGGCAGAAAATCTCGTCCAACGTTCCAGCATGAGGTAACGTGCCCATAACACTGGCTGCATTACACCTCTGGATAGCGATACCCACCCTTTCACGCAAATATTTAGAGGAATTCATAGAGCGTGCATAGTTGTCTATTTTTCTACCCAAGAATTCTAAGGATTTAGCTTCCTTGCACCACGGGCCGTGAGTTTCGAATGCTAGTGGAGCGAATGAATAATTTTGGTTTAGGATGTAGAAATATTTTAGAACGAATATATATCTATAAATTATTATATTCTTTATTTATTTTTGGATCTCCTTTACGAAATTCGAACCAGGCTTAGTGTCTGGAGCGATGACTGCATTTCAATTGCATTTATTCTACTTTCATGTCGCTTCTTATTCTTGTCTCCAAGATTTATTATCATACGTAAGTGTGGGGGCGAGAACGCTATTATGAATAGACTTCGTTCAGTAGATTTCAATTATTATTTTCTTTAATTTTTTTTATTGAGAGCGCGACATATGGCGCCGAGACACCCAGAAGGAGACTAACTAACGGCGCCCATGGACATTGCGAATGCCATGCCGGCCTGACAGGTGCCAATTCACGCCCCTCTTGAAGGACTCGAGACTATACGTGGAGGGAAATATGTGGGCAGGGAGAGTGTTCCAGAGATTACAGGTTCTGTAGATGAAATATCTGCAGGACCGAATCGTACGCATCCGCGGTAGGTCCATCGGGTAGGGATGCAATCCCTGCCCAGTACGCGTAGTGCGAAGGTGGAAAGGGGACGGCGGGATCGCGTTAAACAGCTCCTCCGAGCACTCCCCGTGTAATAATCGATAGAGCACACTTAGGGAGCCGACATCCCTAGGAAGTTGTAGTGGTGCTAGATCGCGGGACACTTCAGGGTCGTAACTAGTAATTAAAGAAAATAATAATAATAAAAATTGACTCTGACTCGTAAAATATCTTTACTTCAGTAGATATTAATCACATTAATTAATAAATCAGTGTGTCAGATTAGCCGAGCGGGCAAGAGCACAATAATTTTTATCGGCATAGGAATCTATATAAATATATATATTGCAATGTGCAATATTGCATTGCCATCCAGGTCTGAGCTAAGATCATGTTAAAATTATGAAGTCTCTAGCTTATCTGAATCCAAGTCCATGAAAGTCCATCTATCCGTTCAGAGCCATTTGTAAATACTTTCATTTCCAGTTCCAATCCTAATAAAAGTCCCTGTTAAAAATTATAATTACAAATATAGGTTTTTCTAAGACTTTTATTAAATATATTAACACATTAAATAAATCACATACAAACAATACTAGACATAAGCGAAATAAAATTAAAATTATTGCTATAAATTAAAATATTCCTCCGTCATCGGCGCAATCGGCATTGTTGGCATTGACGGAGGCAGCGTTCCCCCGCTGAATGGCTAGGCTGATCTGATCTTTTGCCTAAGATACTGGGTGCACGTTTGTCCCCAGACGCCTCTATAAGCAGTTTAACTTTTTGGCGTCCGAGCCCCACACTCCAAGAGACACACTACAAAATTATTGTATTATTCCAAGTTTTTCCTGAGTCTTTGTTGATGCCACCTTGCCTCTTTTCGTTGTCTACCTAAGTTAATACTAGCTGTGCCCGCGGCTCCTCCCACGTAAAATTCGAACTTCATTGCGAATACGTTTTATATGCAATAATAATAATTTGTACGTATGCGTCCAAGCTCCGACTTATGTCGGAATACAAATGTATAATAGTGACCACAGCACCTAGTGGCAAACAAGATCAGGTACTAAAAATGCAACCATGTTTTAACGTCACGAAAGCAAGGACAAAATAACACTGTTGTAAATTTCGAGGGAGGTATTTCAGGCTACATGTCGGTTACAGCACTGGAGCCCATGTGTAATTACAGTGTGATTTAAATGCCAGTAGTATTGTCGATATAGTATGTTGCTATACACTATCACTGCAATGGGATAATGCAGGTTGCTGCCTCAAAACTTCTAAAGAGCTTCCTTGTAGACAACATTACGTGTCTTGCCTTGCCATTGGGATCGCAAACAAATAGGTAAATCTCTACAGCCGCTCACCAAAATTTTAAATAAAAAAAAAACAATTCGATATCTCACTGAACTTTAAAGATAAAACAAAATTATTGTGAAAATTATTTGGTCCCGCTTTTCCCCATTCTGGTACAGAATTTTAGAAAATCTTTCGTTAGTGGGTGCTTTCGTCTGTGGAATTTACTACCTCACTCTGTACGCCACTGCAATTGGCTTCCGTCGTTCAAAAAGTACTTAAAATTGTAGGCCTAAATGGACAAGTATGTGCCTATGTATGTATGTATGTGTGTATGTATTTATTAATTTATTAAATCATAAGTACATAAACTGTAATTCATATGAATTTATATGTATTCATGTGTGTATTTATTTATATGTAGTGTACGATACATTGTGTACCTAGTATAGTATATATATATTTATTATGTTTATATTATTTCATTGCCACACATAATCTTTCGTAGATACTTATATTTCGCAACATAAGACTCTCAAATATCCAAAGGTTGACTGGAAGAAATTCCTGCAAGCGATAAGTCCGCCTTTGCCCCACATGTTAATTACCTAATGTACTGTTTAGTTTTTTTTTTTTTTTTTTTGGAGCAATAAAGAATTTCTATCTATCTGTCTATGGTTACTCCATGAACGGAGTATAATTTCTGCTTTTATGTCCAATAATTTGGACTGGTCATACTTAAATCCGTTTTACCGTATTTCCCGTTTCAGAAGTCACGTAAGGGAAAAGCCTGAAATACCTTTATAGATATTGTTTCGTTTTAAGATTTTACTATGGCATAGATAAGCGCTGGTTCATTTTGTTCTGGAAGGATAGACTTTTGACATTTCTATTACAATAATTGTGGTATGTCATTGGAGTTGTTCTATTTTTATTGTCATTAAAAAAATTTAGGTTATCGTTTTTCGGTCAGAGTGATAAAGCATTGGAAATTGGAAGGTTTGTCGATGTCTAAACAAATGTTGTTGGACCTACGGAGTGTGTGCGCTTTCGCTCAGAGGTTCACAAAATCAGAACCTAAAAATTAAACTGTGAAGAAAATTATCTTTTCTCGAGTGTGGAATAGTGATTGTGTTATACCTGTTCTTAATTTACTTGTACCCCGATCGCGGCGTATTTCGCGTCAACAGATATGTGCCAGAGAGATGTAGACGTGTACCATTTTTATGAAGAGACCAGTTTCAACTGTCTATAGGTATAAGAGAAATTTACGAATTGGGGAATCAGTACTGAAATAATTTTTGGCGTATTTCCCCTTTTAGTAGTTACTTTTTAGGTAATAATACGTATAACATTTCTGCGTAGAAAGTAGTTTGATACGTCTGTGGGTGTAAGAGAAAATTAACGAATTTGTGAATTAATAACCAAACACTTTTTTCCCTATTTCTCCTTTTAGAATCTGAGAAGTCACGGAAGGAGAAATCCTAAAAGAAAGAAAGAAAGAAAGAAAGAAAGAAAGACCTTACTAAAACTAAAACACCTTTTTAGATATTAATACGTGTACTATTTTAATGAAGAGACCAGTTTCAACTGTCTATAGGTATATGTAAGTAAGAGAAATTGATGAATTGGGTAATCCGTACTGAAATAATTTTTTCCGTATTTCCCCTTTTAGAAGACATGCAAAGGAAAATCCTCATATTACTTTTTAGGTCTTTAAACGTTTAATAGTTTTGCAAAAAAAAAAAAATATATTACGAAAGGTTAGTGAGATTTGATTAAATTTGTAAGCGCTTAGAAAACCTAATTTTTCCAAATTTTCCCCTTTTGTAATTGCTGTAGTTAAAATCCTGAAATTGCATTTTAGGAACTAATTTTCTCAATATAATAATGAAAAAATAAATTCGATGTCTTACTCCCCTTAAGAGATAATAACAAACCTGTGTAATGCCCTTTTTCACTCTTTTCCCCTTTCGGGAGGGGAATTTGTGTAAATCCTTTTTAGGGCGTGGTTTCATTATAAGGGCCATGTATCCTGAAAATTTCATGCTTTTCGGACCAGCGGTTTCGGCTGTACGTTGAT
>WYDE02056923.1:0-12238 GCA_009867175.2 Adela reaumurella | reverse complement strand
CCATTCCATATTTTCGCCGTACGACATAGGAACGATTTCGAAAAACGATGCGTTCTCAGAAGATTGGTGTCAACAACTTATGGATGTAGCGAGCGAGTCCGGCGCGTGTGGCGAATATGAATCGGGGCAGGAGCGATTAAGGAAGCCAGTTCATCGGAGCATCGACGATGGTAGTACCTATAAAACAGACTAAGGGAACCGATAAATATACATAATCACCTACTGATGCTCATTTAACTAAACTATCTGAACAACAAGTAATTCTATGAAATTCGACTTCATAGCTTTCATAATGAATCCATCTCTTCTATCTACATATTTATCTTCCTAATATATATATGTGTATGCTGTGCGCAGAGCAAATTAACACAACAGATCCAAGAGCTTCGGTCGCGAGTGTCCTCGCTACAGACAGATCTCGACAACAGTGAGAAGGTGCAGCAAGACTTTGTCAGACTCTCGCAGTCGCTGCAGGTTCGTACTCTCCTCTCTCTATAGACAGATCTCGACAACAGTGAGAAGGTGCAGCAAGACTTTTTCAGACTCTCGCAGTTGCTGCAGTTCTTACTCTCTCCACTCTCTACAGACAGATCTTGACAACAGTGAGAAGGCGTGACAAGACTTTGTCAGGCGCGCGCAGTAGCTACAGATGCGTACACTCGCCGCTCTCTACGGACAGATCTCGACAACAGTGAGAAGGTGCAACAAGACTTTTATAAGACTCTCGAAGTCGCTGCAGGTTCGTACTCTCCTCTCTATACAGACAGCAACAACAGTGAGAAGGTGCAGCAAGACTTTGTCAGGCCCTCGCAGTCGCTGCAGGTTCGTACTCCCCACTCCCTACAGACGGATCTTGACAACAGTGAGAAGGCGTGACAAGACTTTGTCAGGTTCTCACAGTCGCTGCAGGTTCGTGCGTCCGCTCTCTACAGACAGATCTCGACAACAGTTAGAACGTGCAACAAGAGTTTGTCAGGCTCTCACAGTCGCTGCAGATGCGTACTCTCTCCACTCTCTATGGACAGATCTAGAAAACTATGAGAAGGTGCAACAAGACTTTGTCAGACTCTCGCAGTCGCTGCAGGTTCGTACTCTCCTCACTCTATAGACAGATCTCGACAACAGTGAGAAGGAGCGACAAGACTTTGTCCGACTCTCTCAGTCGCTGCAGGTTCGTACTCTCCTCTTTCTACAGACAGATCTAGACTAAAGTGAGAAGGAGCGACAAGACTTTGTCAGACTCTCACAGTTGCTGCAGGTTCGTACGTCCGCTACAGACAGATCTCGAGAACAGTGAGAAGGTGCAACAAGACTTTGTCAAGCTCTCACAGTCGCTACAGGTGCGTACTCTCTCCGCTCTCTACGGACAGATCTAGAAAACAATGAGAAGGTGCAACAAGACTTTGTCACGCTCTCGCAGTCACTGCAGGTTCTTACTAATAAGTATTTGGATTAGAGGCAGGGCACAGGGCAGGTAGGAAGGTTGACCAGACTTGGCTTAACACAGCACTACTGCGTCTTGTCTATATAGTTAGTCACCTCTTACGATATGCTGTGGAACTACTATTAGCACCTTTATTTTGTTAATTACATTTTATATTAAAATTTAACTGGAAAACTATATCTTCAACACAGTTAAACCACGGAAAAAACTTAACGCGTTCTAAGGACACACCTTTACACAAGTTTTTTAGTATTGAAATGGTACTTTATGCCCCTTTTAAATTTTTTAAAAGGGACATAAAGCACCATGGCATAAAACTTGTCATTCCCGCTCACAATACGCCTAATACCCGTAGGCGTCGCTAGTTGTGTCACACACCACCACACGTAAGCTGCACTTTCCATAAAACGAATATGTTTCGCCAGGTACAACTGGAGCGTATCCGCGAGTCTGACACGGAGGTGCGGTGGCAGCACGACGAGGACGTACACGACTGCACCTCCTGCAAGCAACGACTACAACCCAATAAGAAAAAGGTACCTTACATGCTCACCTACCTCCGTTCATGTTCATTCCTCATCCGACTTCACACGCACTAAATGTGGCAAGATGCACCACCTTCTGCATTATCGTCTGCCTCACTCGTGCTCCACTAAGCGATGAACAGATGACGTCATCGTCAGCGACACGTGCAAACATGGAGACACATACATGATGGCTATCTTGGCATTTCCCGATGACATAATGCTGTTAACCTTCCATCTAATTAAAATCAGGCACTACTCAGTGTTTTTTAAACGTGTCATGGATGCCGTGGCTGCACAGTACACGGTGTAACCTTATAACGTCTTATTTTTATGTTATTATATTAAAATTAATTTTTATTTTTTATTGGGAAACATATATGCCAAAGTATGTACCATCACGCCTCTTTCCCATACATACCATTGTGACTTTTGCCCCACCCAGTACAAATGTGTATTGTTGTGCAGAGCCACTGCCGGCACTGTGGCCGCATATTCTGCGCGAGCTGCCTGTCGCACGCCGTGCTGTCGGGGCCGCGCAAGGCGCCCTCGCACGTCTGCTCCGTCTGTCACACGCTGCTCGAGCGCAACACGAGGCCCTACTTTAGCACGGAGGCGCCTCATACGCCCGACTAGTCAAAGCTTATATAGTACACTATTAGTTGCATATATTTGGGGATTTATCATTTGCGCACTGTCGATATCCCCTCGTCGAGTACTGCCTAACCGGCCGACGTGGTGTCCGCAGCACCCGTAAGTATCGGGAATACCCGTGCCGTCTGGCTACGCGTACGTGTGAGTCCGGTGGGCGTCATGTTATGTTGGGTTTACCATTTTTTTTTTATTTTGAGATCTGAGATAAGAAACTTCCCTTACCATTAAATAGGAATGAATGAAATTTGATTCCACAAAAACATCAAATTTTTTAATAAGCGGTTATACCAAATTTCAAAATAATATTTCTTATGTAAAATTTATTATAATCAGAATTAATTTGGCATTCAATATTTATTCAAGCACTAAAGTAGCGGCACGTTACGATGGCCGTTTTGACATCGAACAATAGTGACGTGAAAGATTTCATATTATTATCGAAAAAGTATAGTCAAGGGCGAGTCGAGTATTTAAAGTATTTAAATTTTTTTAATTAAATACATTTTCGAAACATAACAATTTTTATTTAATATAAATATTTAATCCATACGACTATATCCAGTGTCCTCGCTGGTATGATCTTTTGCGTTCTCTTGGGTTGCGGAGTAGCCTAGTTGGTTAGCGCACGCCTCTTACACGAGAGGTCGTGGGTTCGATAACTGGTATGCGCACAATTTTTCCGGATTTTAAAATCTTGGTTAAAATTTGTGTCCAAAATTACAATGCACCCCAGTGAAGGAAAACACAGTGAGGAAACCTATACACTAACAATACGAATGTTTTGTAGTGTATAAAGGTTGACTGGAAGAGATTGCCTCCGGCAATAAGTCCGCCGAAAGCAGAAAAGCCTATATTTATTTTATTTATATTTATTTTAATTATCTTTATTATTCTTTTTTTGCAGCCATTTTCAATGCCTCACTGCAGGTCTGGGGAATTTGAATCATATCAAAGAGAAAGGTCTCTTTGATATGATTTACACGTCCACGATGACAATGAGATGCTTTTTGACTCGTCTCTTAATGTAAATTTAAATTTAAGTGGTGCTTAATTATTCACAAAATAAAAATAAGTGTAAATTAAAAAATAAAACACAAAGAAACAATAGGAACTGTGTGCATTACAAATAATAAACAAGGTAAAGATAAGTACGTAAGAGAAATTCAAAGGGGTAACACAGCGAGCGTGCTTGGCTCTTTCTGCGAAGCCGGGACCCCCGCAGGTTTGGGTGAGATAGTTTTTATAGGTTATTTTATTTATAGTTTGGTTAGCTTATTTTCTTATTAGATATAGTTTTTAATTTTAGTACGTAAGATAAACACATACATATATCACGCCACGCCTGTTCCGCAGTGGGATAGGCAGAGACAACGGATCTCCATGTACCACGATCCTGACACTCCTCTGCCCTGGCAGTCTCATAATATTCTTCATAAGTGATCGTCGGTTACGGGTACTGCGCACATGCCCCTTTTTGAGAACCTGCCATGAGAACATTCCTTTCACAATCCTTGTCACTATATCTTCTTTCAAACCACAACGCTCCGCACTTCACAATTTCTCAATCTGTCTTTCATTGTGACTCCACACATACTCCTCAACGAGCGCATTTCCACAGCATTTATTCTGCTTTCTTGCTTCGTCTGCTATACCCAACTTTCACTCCCGTACATGTAGTTGTAGGGGTCAGCGCCAAACGTGCCCTATTGGGCATACTTTGGCTGCTCATGATAGTATGCAATGCCCGATTCATTTTATTGAGGGAAGTGCCGACATGGCACAACCTACATAACTCACCAAGGTCTTTAGGCTGACATCACTGGTACCAGAAGAACTGGTGCATTAGGTGATGTAGCCACCCGTATCAGTTTCCAAAGTGGGACGTGTATAAATAAAACGTAAGAATATTGTTAAACTTTTTTTTTATTAGTGACAGTCCTAACGCTCTGATGTAGTGTAGTTATTTAAAAAAAAAAGTTTTTTTTATACTTATCTCAACAAAAAGGCCTAGTTGATATACTGCTTTAGCGCAGCCCAGCCATCTATATATTGTGTCCTTGGTGTGGGGAGGAGGCGGGGCAATAACTTGGCACGTCTTCATATTGCGAAGTAATAATTGACGAGACGTGCATATGGTCTCACCCATGGAGTGCCATGTGCCATATTCCATGTGCCAACGCCAGGCGTTGTTAGCGTGGTCTGTGCAGTGACTTCCGGCAGTCTGATCTCAACGAAATTTTGTACACAGCTTCTGCTGGTGACCCTGAGGTGATTAGGAGACCGCATATTGTGCAGGTGGCCAAACAAATTTAACTATTTACGAGAATGTAAAACGTATAGAGACACGGCGTAAATGAAATCCGGTAGAAAGTGTACCCATTCAAGACTTTAATTAATTATAAATACGTACGATATCGGCGTAATCTGTAATTACGCCGTAAAATTACTTCTACTTTTAAACTTTATTTGCAAGTTAGGCACCAAAACACACGAACGGCATCCCGCAGTGAGCTAGCATGAAGTAAATTTATTTTAATGTCGTACGGTGTCGGCGCAATCAGAAATTACGTCCTTAAAGTTAAGTACATCACCTACAGAGACACGGCGAAAACGGCTTCCGATAGACGACGAAACGGCGTATATCGAAAATAAATTTAGTATTGGCCTTGCCGTACGGAATTACACCAAAACCTTTCATTATTAAATTTGATTTCGTCATATATGAGAAACCAGTGATCCAAGACACATCAAGTTGGTACTCAAAGTAAACGTCTTGTCGAAATCTACCCACCTGTCGTAACGAAATTAGGCAATATTCGAGTAATAATGATAAGTCGTGTCTATTTCATCGATCACAGATCTTAACGTTCCCACTTGTTTATTCCATTTTAAAAGAAAATGTATTAAATTGGCAAAACGCTGAAAAATATAGTACAGCCCGTTCAGCTTAAGTCTGCGCGTAAAATTTCAAATTTTGTGTACGAACCTCTCTTATTTCTGCTTGTCAGTCGAGTTACTTATAGAGTCGAGTGTCAGGTTAGCCGAGCAGGCAAGAGCACGACTCTCAAGCCTGAGGTGCGGGTTCGATCCCCACTGGGAGCATATTTATTATTTTAGAATTTGTGCTGAAATGGCTGCTGACACTCCAATAAAGAAAAACATCGTGAGGAAACCCACTTTAAAGCCTGTCACCTTGGAAGTGTATGATCAAATCCTCTCATATCATGTAAATGAGAGAGGCCTGTACCCAGCAGTGGGGCGAATAAAATGGCTGCAAAGAAGAAGAAGTCAAGTTATGTCCTAACTAAGGGGTTTCAGCCCTTATGGACTTGTTTTGGATGGATCAATGATAAGAACAAGCTAGTAATGAGGAGGGGAGTTCTCTCCCCTCCCAATACATCCGCTATCCGCCATTATTTTGACAAATGCCGAGAATATTTTACACGAGAGTTGATTTACGACGTCTCCAGAACAAGAATAAATCCTTCCTCTTAAATATTTAAGTCCGCCGCTCATTGTTTCTGAACAGTGAACATTGTGGAAAAAGGGGCAGCCTGATGTCAGGTATGGATCTCCAATGCTGTCTATTTACACGTACTCAAACCTGTGGAATGCGCTCCCTACCACATCATTTCCGGTAATGTACAATTGAGGTACATACTTAAAACTTAATGTGAAAATGCACCTATCCGGTCGATATTGTATGTATGCCCACAATGCCCAGCCAAAGTAATTATGGATCGAGTACTACTGGGCGGCCCGCAGGTCTGAATTTGTGCGTTATTCTGGCGCGAGCCATATAGCGCCACACATTAAGAATTTGTTTTTTATTAAAGTGACCAGAATGTTGGTTAAATATGAGCCTACCAAACAGCTTGTTAAGTTGACCAAATAGTTCTTAGTTCTTTATTCAGCATTATTATGGTAGTACACTACACTTGAATTTGTCAAAATATTACTTTTTACATCCGGTTAGATTAATCCCATGAAGAAGAACCGGCAAGAAATCATATGGGATTTTTTTAAACGTCTTTCTTACAATACGTTGTGACTGACCACACAATAGACACCGCTTACAGTGTTAAACTACAGTTTGAGAGCTTGATTATCAATAATTTAATTGAAGCTTGATAATTCTATATTCTAACCCCACATAATACAAAATAATTTAATATTACAGGTGTAAAGAAAGAGCCCTTTGTCAGAGAACTTGATTTAATCAATTTGTCCTAATGTTCCTAATAAATTCTAATACCACAATGTAGTACAATGTCAAATTCATACATACATACATATCGCTCACGCTAAATCGGGGTAAGCAGAGCAATCGGTGTTGTGCTGCGAGAACTCCGGTGAATTAACAACGGTGCCCAACACCGACCACCACGTTTCGCAAGATCTTCGGACAAGACATCAAGCAGCATGTAAGGCACGAACACCCGCCTACTGCATGACTTGGTAGAAGTACCGTTCCAAGGTGAGAAGTGGCGAGCCTGTCGCCCTTTAGCACGGCGTCTTGTCCTTATCCCTTAGTTGCCTTTTACGACATGCATGGGAAGAGATGCAGTGGGGCCATTCTTTTAAGTGCTGGTTCCACACGGTGCACTTTCATATTTATTAACATAAATCGCTACGGTGACAGATTTTTTTTTTTAATTTGGTGCACTTTCATATGAATAAACATAAATCGCTTTGGTGAAGGAAGACATCGCGAGTATAGAGTTCACACTAACAATATCAATTATTTGTATGTATTTTTGTGTGTGTGAATATTTTAATTACTATTTCCGACAAAGCCGGGCACTACAGCTAGAATTCTTATAAACACGGACACTATACACTTTCCGGCATAGTTACTTACGAACATACAAACGTATATATGGGTGCATATATATATACAGATATATCGCGCTTTGTTTGGTTTGTTTTGAATGACAAAGCAAATGCCGGCTCCGTGGAATTTGTACTAGTATCTTTAACAGTACCGTCAGCATACAAATTAGGTATACAAGATAAATACAAAAAAAAACATTTGTTTTGTTTTTTATGGGGTTTGACATGGTGGTACATGCATGTGATGCGTATGGATACTAAATAATTTGAGAATGATTTAGATAGATAGATAGACATTATTTATTGCTCCAAAACAATTTATAGAAACAGTTCATTAGATAATTGAAATGTGGGGCAAAGGCAGACTTATACATTGCAGGGATATTTCCCATTTAACCTTTACTAATTGCACTTGGTTTTGTGACTCTAACGAATCTCGATTCCATGGGAGAAACTTCCCTGCGATTTGTTCAGCTACACTGATTTGAACGAAAACCACGACGACTACCAATATTAAATAGTCGTTTTAAGACATCATTGATTCAGTACGGTGGTGTAGACCCGCCGCTTATTTATCCTACCGTAAAATGCTAGCAGAACGCGGGCTTATTGCCGAACGCATTTCACACACATTCAGTAATTTTTTATACACAATTTTCGTCGCAGTATTTTCCTTTACAATCCTTAGTGTTGGGTAATTTAAACATAGATGTAACCAAGATTTTAAAACCAGGAAATATTTTGTAAATTACCAGGTGGATCGTAAGAGGTGAGAACTCTAGCCACAGGCTAACTACCCGCCACGACATAGATCATCACTTTGAAAGAAAAAAACTTCCTCGAATGTTAGCATATACCCACTTTCTATATTCACTCGAATATATTAATTGATTAAAAATACAAATTTATTATGTACTTATAAATTATTCCACACTGCAACATTAACCAAATTACAAGCATCTATCTATAACTACATACCTATATGCACGAATACAGCACGAATATGCAGTTATATGAAAAATTCAAAGGTCAATGTTGTACACTATGTTATTTTTCTAACCTTACCACCAAAATTCCAGAACACTGCACGTCTGCTGTCTGCTAACTGGTGTCGCGTCGCTTCCATCGTTCTGCCACCCTCTCGTGACAACACTGCACCGGAGAAACCTTCAGAAGTCAGAACCGCTCAGAGATAATTGCAAAATGCATCAGGTTGAATGTCGTCTAGGAAGACTTACTGTGTTCAACTTCGCGTATTTAGGATGTCTTGAGTCTACAAAATCGCAGAGATTCGTGGTTTATGTTCTACAGCTTGTACCATGGTTGAAGGCGTTGCACGATGCTATGCCAATCTTCCTATTTCTATTATGGCTTTACGAGGAATATGAAGGCGACATCCTCATTTATTAGACATTTCCAAAGAGCGGGCTCATCGCTCCGGAAGAACTAACATTTTCCGGGTGGCAAAATTCTGTAAAGCATTCCCTGTCCATTTAGTTCAGCCATGATACAAACAGTAGTTCTCAAAAAAAAAACATAAGTACCACCTACCCGGCCGACATGGCATCGCTCCCCTCATTCTCATTCTTCTACTTTTTCAACCATTTTTTTCGGTCCACTAATACTTACTGGGTTGCGGAGTAGCCTAGTGGGTGAGCGCACGCCTCTTACTCGAGAGGTCGTGGGTTCCATACATGGTATGCGCACAATTTTTCTGGATTTTGAAATCTCGGTTAAAATGTGTGTGCCAAATTACAATGCGGAGTGCATTTTTCCGGATTTTAAAAACTCGGTAAAAAATTGTGTGCAAAATTACAATGCACCCCGGTGAAGATAAAGACCGCGAGGAAACCTATGCACTAAAAATACGAATGTGTTGTGTGTATAAAGGTTGACTGGACGATATTGCCTCCGGCAATAAGTCCGCCTTGTGCTAAGCAGAAAAGTCTATATTTATTTACTGGGCTCGAGCTTCTATCATTTATATGAGAGGATTTAGTTATGCACTTTTACTATGACGAACCGGCTTGGAAATAAGTTTCCTAATTATGGTTTGCTTCAGCAATGTGTCAGCTGCAATGTAGCAGAAATTATTATATTTAATCTAATCTAATCACATTCTAATAGTGCGTTCTCGATGGGGATTGAACTCCGGCCTACCGCGTGAGTGCCGAACTCTCACCCGATCGGTAACCTATCAGCCCTCTCTCACCCTCTCGGTCATGTGTCAGCTCTCTGTCACCCGCTCGGTCACCTGTCAGCTCTCTGTCATCCGCTCGGCACCTGTCAGCTCTCACTTCGCCTATACTCGGTCACCTGTCAGCTCGCTCTCACCCGCTTGGTCACCTGTCTTATTTAACTTGAAAAATTTAGGTAGGTACGAAATAGGAAATACAAATACAAACTAAATTTCATTATACCTACTCGTTACCGAGAATTATACATTTCAAGTTAATCAAAACGGTTGACTCAATCAGAACTGAATGCACGAAATCCCTGCGTGTATACTACGCACCATACGTGGGAAATCAGAAAACGCATCCAACGTTGAAATAAATTCCAAAGTAAATAAACTAAATTTTTAAAAAGGGTTACAAATAATGTTTAATTAACATATTTAACAGATAAACAACATTAAAATCGTGCTATTATTATGATCTATATTCAAAAACTATAAAACTGTGATTTAATGAGGCATTTGCATATATTATACAAATATAAATATTCCACATAGCAGCGGAGTTCACTCGATTGAGTTTATAACGATCTCGAGAAAATATCATATACCGACATTAAGATAGTCTTTCTTTTATAACTTTTATTAGATATATATGTTCTAAAGAGTGAGACTTTTGTGTAATATTTAGAACCTACACTATTATCTCCACTGTACAGTATATCACCAATTATTTTCTTTGCGATTTTATTACGGTTTTATTTACGGATGCACATTGTGATTACTATTAAGGGGCTACAGAAAAGGAGTATTCTCCATTCGGGGCGTATGTATGTATGTTCCTTGTCCAGGATTCTTTTAGCAACCAATGGACCGATTTCGATAAAACTTGCGCTAAACTATTCGGTACGTCAACGAGAAGTTTATAGACCTAAAAACCATAGGAGCTGTTAACATTTAACGGATCCGTAGAAATAAATTTTGAACTTCTAAGCAACCACTAGGAATATTATAATAAAACTTTCAATGCAACATTCGCTACGTCGTCAGCGAGAAGGGTTTAAACCTAAATGATAAGAAGGTGTTCACATTTTACGGGTCCGTAAATCTAATAAATTTCTTAGCAACCACTGGGGTCTTATATTTTTTTAAAGGTGGTGTTGGCGCCTTGTAACAGTTTATAATAGCATCTTGACACACCACTAAAAACACGAAATAAAATTATTAAAAAAATTAAAATTTACTTCAGAAGAAAGCAATAAAAAGTACGAAATAATTATTTTCCTATTACCTAATAAAAACTAAATGTTATTTTCCTAAAAACTACCCAGTTTATGTTCACGAACCTTTCCTTTTTTAAGACGCTGCCGCACTTGAATTTATATTACTTACATACTCGGCGGCGACTTAAAAAAGGGAAGGTTTATTTGAACAAAAACTGGATAGGTAAAGTATTTAGAAATAGGTAAATAATTACTTCATACTTTTTATTACTTTCTTTTGAAGTAGATTTTTAAATTAATTTAAAAATTGTCGTCTGACCACGTCAGACTCTCAGCTCCTTTCAGGGCTACGCGATAAGATAATGACCAAACAAATATATGAAGCGAATGTAGAAGGAAGAGTCGAACCGGACCGGATTTAGTTGTACGCCTTATTCATAAAACATTTCTCTCTGCTCTTAGAACCCCATCAGATGAAGCGAACAGAATTGCATCTTCAGATTACAGCAGGCATCTCACAAAGCATCATCCACGCTTTACCAGGTCTCACTCTCTTTCAGGTTGGACAGACAATTGTCCATTATATAGATTAAACAACCATGGTGACATTACACAGCCCTGCTGCACACCTCGTGAGATCGTGAACCACGTGATCCACAATGTGCTATTTATTCTAACACAAGCGCTGCTATTTACATGACATTTCATCACCCGTATCAGATGGCTTTCCACTTCATGCATGCCTAACGTTGCCCAAAGGTCATTCCTCAAGACCCTATCGTAGGCTTCATCTAGGTCTACGAATGCGTAAAACACTTTATTATTTTTCGCTAATACTTTCTCGACGATACATCTCAGAGAAAAAACCCTGGCCCGTACACCCTCTTCCTTCCATAAATGAATCTTGCGCGCATCCCAAATTTGATCTTTTCCAAGTGTTTCATTAAAAGTTATTAATTCGCATGAAATATTCATGAATCAAATTAAATTTAATTAATTATAATAAATGTTTTATTTTTCTCTATCGATCTATTCAAATACTTGGTAGTAGCCAACGAACTTAGTAGCCTATAGATTGTCAGGTCAAAATATGTGGAATAAAAATTAACCTCACTCCGTATACGGAAAGAGTTATCTTAAACAGTTAATGAAGAGAAATAGGATGTTGATTAAAAGATTAATCTTAGTTTTCCCGTCGGCAAGTATTGGATTCCACGTAGAGTAGAACGCCACAAGATAAACTATCAAAACGTTAAATATGTACATTTGTTGAACAATATATCAAATATTAATGGTATTACTCTTACTTGTACCGTGTGGAGCCGGTACTTAAAAGAATGCCTCCACTGCATCTCTTCCCATGCATGTCGTAAAAGGCGACTAA
>WYDE02056812.1:0-12238 GCA_009867175.2 Adela reaumurella | reverse complement strand
TTAGTACTGGCAGCGCATAGTGCGGGACACATGTGACGTCACATGTGTTTAAATACTTACAACGGCGCGTTCTCTGAAGCGCCCCACTTTTGAGCTCTATATCTCGAAAATTACTAAAGATATTTAAAAAAAATAAAAAGGACAATAATACTAATTTTTTATTTTATTTTTATGCAATAAAATAAAAACGAAATGAAAATTACGCCACTACCTCATTGTGGTAGGGCTTTAGCCATATTAGACTATTTTAGCCCCGTGTTGACTATGGAGAACTGCTCAAATTGAAAGATTGAGGAAAAATTGCTCACTCCTTCTCGCTCAATCTAAGTAGGAGTTGTAACACTTAGCCTTCATCATATTATCTGATAAGTTTTGTAGAATATTTTTCAAAAAAGTAAACACATATAAGTTGCGTTAGTAGTGAATGAATGAATGAATGAATAAACTTTATTACGCAAAATATTATTTAGTACAAAAGGTGGACTTTATGCTAAACATAGCATTTTCAAACAGTCATGATTGGAAATTTATCAAGTAGTAATCACATCATAAAACCAAAAAATATTACTAAAATCTACACCCCCTGTCCCGCCTCCCTGCAGCTGCCACTGCTGATTACACATAATACTCGTAGGTGCACCCCAATGGTTGGGATCCAGTCGTCTAAATGGATGAAATTATCTCAGCCTTCATTCAAAATTGATAAAGTTGTCTGCCCAAAGGGATCAAAAGTGTTTTATGCTTGTGCAGGTACATCCAGTGCATCCATCAGAAGCTATACCACCTGACGGCCGTGGACTATGACGACTTTGTCAACATCGTGCTGTCGGCCCGCACGGCCTTCCAGCTCACCCCCGAGGGAAACACACAGTTCAAGGAGTGGCTCGCTTCTCTTCGCAGGTAAATTATTAATTTGCATCGTAGTTGCTGCTGAGCGCTCTGATTATATTCCAGCAGAGTTCTGAAGGAATACATAGGTCGGAAGCTTGGAAGCTTCCAATGGAACGCCCATTGCAAATGTGAAATACAACAGCCAGTGATTCCCTAAAGTTATCAATCCTTTCCGCCCATATAAGCGTGATGTACACTAGAAGATCCCCAGTCAACCGCCATAAAATATATATTTTGCACTGTAAACCACGTCCCTCTCTAGTTGCCATCGACCCTTCTTAAGTTTCCTAATGATATGTCATGACAGGACATTTGTACAAGAACATCCAGCTAAAATAATTTTTGAATTTAACGCGGCTTAGCTGAACACAATTCTGCAGACCAACGGCAAATGACATCGGCAGCGGATAGTGTGTATCGTGTATCGTAATCTGTCACACTACAGGAGGGACACGTATTTTAGTTTGTTGAATGTATGCGGCAGGTCAAAGTCGTGCAAGAAGGACCTGTGGGCTCAGCTGAACGCTGCGCTGCAGACCAACGGCAAATGACGTCGGCAGCGGATAGTGTGTAACACGCGATGCACTGCGCGCAATCTGTCACACTACAGGAGGGACACGTGTTTTAGTTTGTTGAATGTATGCGGCAGGTCAAAGTCGTGCAAGAAGGACCTGTGGGCTCAGCTGAACGCGGCGCTGCAGACCAACGGCAAATGACGTCGGCAGCCGATAGTGTGTATCGTGCGGTGCACTGCGCGCAATCTGTCACACTACAGGAGGGACACGCGACACAAGCTCATTTATCATCTGCACACCGTCTAGACGTCCACCGTAAACAAACCGTCCACCGTTATGTCTGTCCACGTACGTGAGTAGCCATCACTGTTTAAATTCAACGTTCTATTAATTTGAGATAAAATTATACAAAAAACAGGAACTTGGTGTAAAGAATAGCGTTGAGTGACATTTTGGTGTCCTTAATTTTGAATTGGAAAAAAAAATAGAGTTTTGTTCCGTCTGATTCACCTGTTCTACATTAGAACATGACACGCACAGTCGGCGATTATATAACGAATGTCTCCTTCTAATGAAAGACAGGGATAATGTGATCGGAGCGTGATTTGATATTGTTTGTGGTGTGCATTCGTAACGGTGGATTGATGATATCACAAGTTTTGCTTACTTGCACCGTGGATTAGCCCCAGTAGTGAGTGCGCGCCCGCGCCCGACTGCCGACTGCGAGGACGATGCGACGTCGGGCCGAGTAGCGGTGTGCAGTTTTCTTTAAGTAGATGTTATTAATATCGCCCGACTGAATCGAGTGAGTTTGCGGTCGAAAGTAAGCTCACTAGCATTGCTCACGTGAAAATTTTAAACGAATTCCGGGGACTGAGTGTTCTATAAGATATATTTTGTGTTGGTTTGGTCCTCGCCGTGTTTGCGGCCGATATCATGCTTGCTTGCAGGCATGCTTACGTTTGATTTGCATACTCGGCGACACTTCCTTTTGTTAAATCGTCAATTTATTTAAAAGTTGTTACTGTAATGCAATTCGAGTACAGTAGAGTGTCACTTATCCGACACTATTAAAAACCCGGGGGTGCCCGTGCTATTGGAATATTTGAATTACTAGATTGTATAGGGAAAGTCATCGTACTCGTATGTGTGGTGGGTACTTCTGGATGTGTCGGTGTACTCAAGTGTCAGATTAGTGAGCCTCCACTCTACTCGTTTTAGGTCAAGTACACTGTTTACGGTGGGTCCGAACCTTCGTTTTACTTAAACAATTTCCATATAACCGTGCATTGTTTTACATTTTTTTTATGTGAAAGATTTTTTTGTGTAGTAGGAACTGAGAACTAGTCAAGATAAACCACATATAATATTCATTTAATCTTCATTGCGTAAGTGAAGTAGTTTAGTTTGAGATTGTGCGTGCGGCGCGAGTCGTCTCATATGTGCTCGCACGCGAGTCGTGCGTCACTCGTGCTTAAACGTACTCTATCGAACGTTCCGCGGTCGGTTGTGACTACGCGAGGAACGCTATAGGTGAATATGTATTCTTCTGTCTCTCGAACAATTTAATTTAGATCTCCAGATTTTTTTTTTAAATGCAGTATTTATAATTTAGTCGATCTCCGTCTACAGGATAGGTTAGGTTTAAACATTTTTAGTCATTTTGGCAATGAATCGGCCGAGGTGTGCATAATATTCGGTGCGATGTAGCATCTCGCGAGCGCGACAGAATATTATTTACTTTCGAGATGAGTTGTAGACTAACTTGCTTTTTGTTTGTGTTTACATCTGTTTACTCAACTTCTATAAATAGATTGATGTTAAAGGAGACTGAATATTATATCTATGTGTGCTTTGTATCTGTAATGGGAAATGGTTATATAAAACCCGAAAAATCCTTTAGTTGTTGTGAAATGAAAGTTTTAAGATTTTATGAGTTGATATTTTTTTCAATATTGTTCAGGAACAAACAAATATTTGGTGTGTTCTACAGTGTATTAGAGACAACATTGAAATTATTAAAATTCGAAATAACAAATGTGAAAATAAATACTCTCCAAATAAGTTTGTGATGGAACAATCATTTACGAATGTGATCAACAATATTGTCTCTAATTGCAAGTAGGAACATTGTGCAGCATGAATGTGTTTTATTAGATTTAGGATTGCGGGTGCGGGTGTCGGAGGCAGAATGACTAGTGTATTTCTGAACCGCGCTACACAACATTTCGTCTTGTCAAAAAACTACTTAGACACCGTCAAGTATTTATTCCATCAGTATTTATCAGGAGTTGTACTTATTAGTTTTAAAAGAAATAGCAAAAAATTGTTCACTGATTCCCGCCTCGGTCATCCACATAACAATCTTGGGATATATCACATTCTGCAGTATGCCAATATCTGCAGTCAAAAATATTGTTAAAACCGTTCATCCTCTGTATTGAGTTTTTTCCAGCAGTGTTACTAGTGCAAGTACGATTACACATGAATGAGCTATTTGTAAATGCATGTTTGAAATGTAAAATAAAGTGCAAGTGCAAATTTGCAATGAATTTTTGTAAATGACGTTCAAGTACAGAATGTTAGATCCGTTTTGATCGATGCAGTTTGAAACTTTGCACAATGCACTGCAGACAGTTGTCGAAGAGAACTCCGCGTACGTGTGGCGTTCGCTTCATTCTCTATTTTTGATATTTTCTTGTCAGAAATGTGTTTTTCGAAAGATGTAGTTTTAAAATTTAATATTCAGAGAGGTTACGGATTAGTGTTCTATTATATTACGGTGAAATAAAATTATTTATACATATTATAATAACGATTTATATGTAGCGTTTGAGTGCCCTCAAATTATATGACTCAATATTTATCTAAGCTTAAGTAATGCACCGGGATCACAAACCCTTAATGCTCTTATCTAGTGGGGGCTAATAGCAAACGACAATTGGCAAAATTAAATTAACTAGAAATTTAATTTCGGCGGTTGTGATTTGCTCGTTGGGCACATTTAAAGCCTGATCAGGAATATAGTGTACCTTGCCATGTCGCGGAAAATCACAAAAACTAATTTCTTTCACTCGCATCACCATCGCTAAATGTCAACGGAACTTTGCTGCCAAAGGATAAAAAGAGAGCCTTCTGTTAAATTTTTTTTTTTCTTTTGCGAAGACACTTGCGGCAATCTCTTGAAAGAGACATCTAGAGAAGATGTCTCTTTCACGCAAAAACCCATACCATCAAAATCACAATTGGCTAACGAGTTGGAGAAGGGATGCGCGGGTCGATGTAGGTAAACTGGGCCAGCATGTCGATGATTCGTAAGTGACATCGCGCATACTCCTCATAACAGTAACTCATCAATTTATTCCATATCTGTTAGAAATGCTTTTATTGAAATGAATTGATTCGACTGTCGGCCCACCTGGAGATCTGTCTAAAGTAATCGTTTTTCAGCTGCATATAAAATAGACGCTTGTGATTTGCAATAACAACACTACAAATAAACAAACTTATCTTTGCAGAATCTCAGCAACATGCGGTAGCAATAGTGCTGGACTCTGAATATGAAAGTGGTTTCGGGGTATATAAAGTTAAATGTGCGGGTCAGTAATTTGTGCTGTGCTTTATTTTCTACTCTTTTAAATCGCACTGTACTTAAATATTGTCCGCTGACTCAGAAATATAATTTTTTATTTCGGAAGGTGCGTGAACTGACGATGGATGGGTCACCCGAAGTCAACCGCACTATACATGTACTCTGCTCCATTTCAACGTTTTCACCACAAAAATTTGATTCTTTCCATAATCAAATACATTCTTACAATATATCAGTCAGAAAATGTTGCTAAGAAGGTGTTACGCGTGTGAATGTGGTTTGTGGTCGCCGGTGCAACCCCCGTAGGCATAGTTGGATACTTTAAGTGAATTAGAAGACGTGCACTCAATGTGTGAGCGCCTGGCATTAGATAGTAAATTTTAGAATGCTAGCTAGCGTAATGTCGTTCGTAACTTCCTATTCGGACGAGTTCATTCTCTCATAGATTTGTGTCCGTTGCAAACTAATACGTATGCGTCGCTTAAATCCTGACTAACCTTTAATCTACAATTTAAAATTTTTCCACGCGAGTTTTCTTGAATGTTATCTTTTATTTTCTTTAACACGAAGCGCTTAGTTTTTAATTAATTAAAAAATATTTTATTGATATTCTTTGTATACGTCGGAAGATGTCGCTTTCAATTGCTTCACGCAACACCCGGGCCCATTGGCAGTAGAGGAGGTTGAACTCTATATTTGTCAAGCGTGCAATATATTTTGGCTCACTGCATACCTTCATGAGGTAGTCTGCGATGACTAGGACGCAGAGAACCACAACCAGTCCCGCTCTCGACCTCCCTCCGCCCATATCTCTCTCTACCTATCCATATTATGTAGGATGTCTCTAGTGACGCTTTCGAAGCTCTCTTCATATATGAGCTCAGCGATCGATGGATCTTGGCAGCACTAGATTCTTGAAGAGACTGTACAGTAACTTCACTGGTAGTCTTCTTGATTTTACTTCCACGGCGAAGAGATCAGTCTTGAATCCGTTTCTCACTATCCGGTCTACTGAGTCGCATTACTTGTTTACTTTGAGGTTGTGGTCCGTCGAAATGTTACTTTCCCATGTAACATTAAGTTCAACAAGTACCACATGCTTGTCGACTTTGATAGTATGAGTATATCCGGTCTGTATGCTGTGGCACAGATTTCTGAAGGCATTGTTATGCTTCTGACTTGTTTCCATAAACACGAGGAAGTTTTTTAATTTTTTTAATTAATGCCAATGGGTAGTCTAAGCCAAGCTGAGAATCACAGTGACAGATGTTTTTTCAGTATCTTTTAAAACGACCAAGTTATGTGACCTGAAAGTGTATAGGTATCTTTGTAATATAACTTATGTTGCACGACGCAAGCGTGCTGCCGGCCCACACACTGCACAATACAACCCTAGTAAAGCCTTTTCTTCATTTCTACGAGTACGATACCTAAATCTCATTTATCTAAAATTTACACTTTTCATTTGGTGTAGAAAAGCTGCAGCACGGTACACATATTAAGTAGGAAGTATCTACTGTAGTATTGTTTGACTCCTCTGATTTCCATACTAGTATACATTTTGTTTTATTGAGACTCGAGACACTTGGCGCCGTCTGCGTGGATTGTTGTGCCATAGGCGTCCAAAAGTATTTGGTTTCAGGCGGGGCTGCAAATGCCGTTCCACCGTTACAGGTGCCTTTTACACTTCTCTTGAAAGATCCCAAGTCATACACTGAAGGAAACACATGGCGACGAAGTTCATTCCAGAGTTTTGCAGTGCGGAAGATCTTTACTTAGCCTAAGTCCGCGCTTTAGTCTACTCTACAGTAAAAGGAAGCATTCCCTGTCTGCCACGCTTGAACCTATGGTGAAACGGTGAATTCTGAATTGGTTCGAACACCTCCTCAGAGAATTCGTCACACACTTAGTGAAACAATATATTTGCGGCGCTGCAATGATTCAAGTTTGCAGGACACCTTGGAGTCGTTGACGAGGCAAACTGCGCTTCTTTGAATGGAGTCTAACAAACCAAGTCGATACTGGGCAGTTCCACCCACCCCACAGATGCGAGCAATACTCCACGCGTGACCTCACCTGCGACATGAACAGTAGCTGGATTTGGTCAGGCGTGTAGTTTATCCGCCATTTATTCAGAACGCCCAGTTTTTGGAAACGACCTTAACTTTGTCCTCGAGATGACGGCCAAAATTGAGTTTGTGAGTTAAATCCATTCTAAAGATACTGAAGTGGTCATCGATGTTCAGCCTTGTGCCCTGGAATTCGGGAGTTGAACGAAATTACGTTTTTTTTGCACTAAATGCCGACGCCTTGGTTTTTGTTGCATTTAACTGTACCAGGTTTTTTAGACCTCATAGTGAGATCAGATGCAGACTTTTCTAAATTGCAGCAACAACATTACACCTACTTTCCTCCACCTCCCCCTTACTGGCACTGGGGCGGCTGCCATAGTGTCCGTGAACCGTGCTGTCATCTGTATAGCAAAGGGTATTACTGAAACCTTAATCCTATTAATAATAATGTTTATTACAATTTTCAGAATTTCTTATAAAGGAAAGTTCCTCATTACCAGTCCTTTGCTGCTCCCAAAATTGAGGAAGGTTTAATCCTATGGTTGGGCAACTTTTATTTAATTTTATTTGTTCGGAAACAATACAGCATGAAAATTACAAATTAAACATGAAATAACACACAATTGCATGGCCAATTTGTTGGTTACAATTGTTGGAACATTGTAAAAAGTGATTTTTGTAAATTATATATATTTTTTATTCTACGTGGTAAATGTAATGTTTAAGGAGACTCGAGAAAGAAGCTTTTTGCCAGTTTTCCTCTGCTTAAATTCCATTTAACTGATGTGTATGTGAAGTCACAATTTTTGGAGTAGCTGAGAGTACACCGGAAGACTCTTTCTAGGGCCCGTCCAGTAAGCGAGAGTAAAATAAAGATTAATATTGTATACAGATACCCATTGTAACTGGATATTTAGTATTTTATGTTTACAAAACTTAAGTATTCATTTTCAAAATAATTGTAACTGGATCATTATAATGGAGTGAGGTGGCAATATTAGTTTCATACTTTGTAATAATATTAAATTAATAAAAAAAAGGCCTACCACTAATAAATAGCCATGAAAGTCCGCTGAATTTGTTTTAGGAATCATTGATCTTTTCTCATCATTGTTGCCAGTAGCGCAAGTATATTATTTACAAAATTTTGTAAAACAGTTTTGTCGATGAGAGATATGAATGTAATGTTGCCAGCCCCGAGGTGCTTAGAAGATACAGTTATCGGAAGCGCAGCTACTTCCTAATGTTGTGCTGCAGTTAGAGCAGAGAATCTAAATTCAGGAGATGTAAAAATGTCGCGTGAATCGCGAGCGCTCCAATAACAATCTATTTTTACACTTTGAATCGCATCTAAGAAAAAAAAAAATTAAATTTTGTTAGTTTTAGAATTTGACTTCACTTCGATTATTACTATTAACACTAATATTAATTAGTGAGTACGTGCATGTTACTAGTAAGAATCCGCTCACACATTATCCTAACTGACGCATCACCGGTTCCTCTTCATGCTTTTGTGAATGTTGCGCTTTCGTCGCGACATAACGATACAGATTGATTTGATTGACGCCGGCCGGTCGTACGGCGAAGTACGCTTTACACTCTGTCCCGACGTAATTAATATTCGCCGACATATCATGAATCGTCTACAGTGTTCATTCATATCGCAAAGTTGAAGTGCACGGGGTGGCGTATGCAGAATATTGGAGCTAACGTCGGGAGGCTCCGTGCGCCCCGCAGAGTGTGCGGCTCACTTGTATATCGACGCACTCATAGCCGCAAGTCGATGTAGAGTAATATTTGTACACAGACGTGTATAGTTTCCGCCTATTATATTTATTAACCGTTGCGATTGGACTCAACGTAAAGTTGACAATGGTTCATTTTAATTGTACCGAAAAGATACTTGTCAATAGTACCTACAGATAGATGAGTGTAGGTAACGAGTCTATCGTTGAAGGAATGCAGAGCGGTGCACTGTTCCTCTTAGTTCTAACCGGAAGGTTCACTAGAAGCTTTACTTCACATTTGTAGAGTAAACACTAGGGGATAGTGATTGCGTTGTGCGTTCCTTCAGCGAAGCGCCGACGTCGGAATAGCATATACTAGCAGGACTCGATAAGGCTGAACAAATTGACAAGATAATGTGAAATAGTTGTGAACTTTGAATGTCGATTTTAAATAAATTTTAAAGTATATATTGAGGATATAGAAAGTACTCGTTAACATTATAAACTATTATTATAGCACTAGATACTTTGCTCCATTTTGCAGATGGTTGTAATCTAATCTAATATACAATATAGGTAATTTTAATTAGTGAAAAATAGATTATTTCGCACCATTTTTCACCGGAGACCGCTTCCTGAGCATGCGGATGGTCTGTTGTGTTTGTACGTAGTAGACGCGGGACCGCCTTAGCGCATTCGCATGTGTGTAAGTAGCACACACGGGACCGCCTCAGCGCAGTTCCGTGTGTTATACGTAGCACACACGTGACCGCCTCAGCATAGTCCCTCATGTGTACGTAGCACACATGGGACCGTCTCAGCGCAGTCCCGTGTTTGTACGTAGTGCACACGGGACCGCCTCTGCGCAGTCCCGCATGTGTACTTAGCACACACGGGACCGTGTCAGCGCAGTTCATTGTGTGTACTTAGCACACACTCAGCTCAGCGCAGTTGCGAGCCATCCGCGTGAATTCCGCTTCACACTACTTATCCTTCCTTACACAGATACTATTTACAAATTATCCTTATTTTATATACATCTCGATGAAATTTGAAGTCTAGCTAATTATTATTTTGTTTTACAAATTAAATTTCGTGTTTGTTTTGCAACATATTTGAATTAACATTATTTAACTATTCAATATACTTATACTACAACAAAATATTGTCTTTCATTCTCAGATTGTATAGCCCCTTTCAGGTGAATATTTGAGCTACGAGTATAGGCCATGTGCCCATTTAACATTTGCCAAGTAAAATCGTGGGCTTATAGGTAAGTAGAGACATGTAACTTTATTCTCTTTAATTTAAATTTAAATTAAATTTATTATATTTAAACGGAAATCCCGTTTTTTGTTGTTTTAAACTATAGCGTGGTATCCTAATAATATACAGTTAAAAACCCAGAGCTGTAGCTGAGCTCCTTATTCCCGATCGCAACGCGCGCATGCTTTCCATATAAATAAATTTTCATACTATCAGAGACCAGGAAAATAAAGAAATTTATTTTCCTGGTCTCTGATTCTATGTAAATCTTTAAACGCATTTTTCTAAGTTTAACATAACGTTTTTCAGAACTGCCCGATTCATAGCTCAAAAATTATTTGACCGATCAACTTCCAATCGCGTATACAAATTTCTGAAGTATGTCATTCGTCAGAGAACTACTAACATTAAAAAAAACTGTTTCATTGGAAAAATATCAATTTTTTTTTCAAATATCCACAATTTTGTGAAATGTTAATATTAAAAAAAAATATGTTCACCGACTAGCTAGGATCTAAACTTTAAAAAGTTTTTGTATTGTTTGTTTCTGACACCTGTGTGAGGAGTTACGAGTAGAAATCGGATGTATTGACCTATAGAATCTGGACATGTCTGACATTATCCCTTCTAAAAAAAATATTATTGATACATGCTGAAATATCTTTTTTTTATAATTCAAGATTACCACAATAAATTAAAAATAATAAACCACAAAAGTTTTGGTGAGAAACATTATTTTCTTCGTATCGTGTAATAGAAGACATACGAATTTCGGTGAATCTCTTTGATGTGTATGCTTAGAAAAGTTAATGAGTTTATATAATATCTAATAAACATGGAATCATAAGCCACAGTACAATCAATGACGGCAACATTTTCCCGAAATCTCATGTAATTTTATTCAACTCTGGAATTAGATGGACTAGTTTGATAGATATTGCAGTCAAAACTGCGGCCTTTGGCAAAGTCAGCTTCTGGCGCCTCTGGCTTCTACACGTGTGCCAAATCAATGGATGCCTTAAAGGGTGAGAGGTCGTTTATTTGTGTGTGCACACGAAGTTGCCATTCATCTCCAAAATGTTTTGACGATGCAGATACGGGTTCCTGTGAAGGATTTTGTGATTAATCGGCGATAGTTCGTACATATTAACTCACCAGGGGGCGCTACAGTAATAAAAGTTCGCTCTTTAAAATTAGTTTGAGCATTTTCCCCGATAAGGCATGACCAATTTAGATGTGGTATTTTGTGAAGTGTTTGAGGTTTTGGGCTCTTTTGATAGCGTTATGTGAGTAGCATCTGTACATGAACTGCTGACAGTCTCGGATTTATTATAGAAGCCAAAACGCCTGGCTTGCCCAGGCGCAATCGAAAAAATCGTAAAATAATGGCCATTTTCAAAATTGCCGCTCAAAGCAAATTCATTGAACGCCGCTCCAATAAACGTATCATCATACGTAGCGGCGGACAGCGGAGTCGGTCGGGCGCGCGAACCTCCTGCCCGCATTTGCGGCGAAGCACACAACTCTGTGTTCTGAATTTCATACAAAACTAATACACTGAAACAAAAGATTGTGCCAATATGTGTATCGGAACCTGTACACGTATACGACACCTACACAACGCACACTATCAAATTAAGCAGCAAGATTTGAATGGAATACGGATTTTCTGTAAAGCTTTCATAGAAAAAAAAAAAATATTTATACGGATTTTCGAATTATCTAATACGGATGTGAAAAACCTAAGTATAGCAACGCTGCGCCGGCTCGAGTCCAACTATAAAAAGGGAGAATGCATTTCGTTTTGCTTTCGCAGTGCGCTGCGCTGGTTTAGTTATTTTCTAAATTTGCAAAATAAGTATGTAAATTAGTGAGTGTGCGATTGTGTGGATGTTTCATTAGACACGTACATAAAAAAGTGTCTAATATTATGATGTTTTTAACGGGCTATTGAAAATTCACCTACACTTCACCAATGAAGACACTTTAACAGAGGATCACGTATATATACGTGACGACGCTGTCGTGCCAGGACGCGGATCACGTATTAATACGTGACTGACTTTCATACAGTTTATTTAAAAATCAAGCATTTGGGACGTGATCCGCGTGGAACCCCGTTGTAGTATTTAATCAGCTACACACACATATATAATTCACCGACATGCGGTGCGC
>WYDE02056701.1:0-12238 GCA_009867175.2 Adela reaumurella | reverse complement strand
ATATAACATGAATATGTATAATTAATATCAAGTTAACGCCGATGGTAAAAATATACGACCATTTATATTAAAAATTGTGATGTTCTCAAACTCATCAAAACGTATAGGGTACCTACTCCTCCCCGTTGACCTGGAATCATGAAATTTGACAAGAAGCAAGGTCTCACAACAAAATTAAAGGAAAAATCCGAAATTCTTTCATTTTTAGTTTTAACAATTAATTTTATTTTGCGGTTTCAGTAAACACACTCATCAAAACCTATAGGGTGCTTCCCATTGATTTAGAATCACGAAATGATCTGAAAGCACAATTAAAGGAAAACATCCGAAAAACCTCAGTTAGTAGTTTTATCGTCTACATTTATGAACGCGGTCATTGAGAAAAATATTATGTGGTGTATCTTTGAAAGAGTGAAGGAGAATGTGTAAGAGAAGGATGTGGATTCAAACGAGACATAGCGACAAGGATAGAGAAAGAAATGCTTAGATGGTTTGGACACGTGGAGAGAGTGGATGGTGGGGTGGGAGAATGACCAAACAGATATATAAAGCGAATGTGGAAGGAATGGTCCAACGGGGCCGCACTAGGCGAACAAACCATGACCAAATGAGTAACCTATTTATTACGGAAGGGGCAAGTTAGTAGCACCCGTAACAGGCGTGCATGTATAAAGGGATGTATGACGTTCGATGAAGCAAAGGATATACGTCTGGAACGTGGCGCTCAATTGTTTCTGCCTACCCCTACGGGGATGATGCGTATGAGATTATTATTGAGATGCGTACGTTCATTAGTATTTAAGTAGAAATGAGGAAGCGCGCTGAGAATTTACTCTCCACACATAACTCGACAAAAATTACAAACAACCAAAAATGCGATTTGTGGTCCTTGATCGTTAGTATCACTGTACAGACAAACAAAGGAAAGTCTTGTCGTAAACAGACTTCGCGAAATTCCGGGTGACTTTGAAAATTTTTCAACTATGTTCCTTGTCAGTCCTTCGAAGAAGTTTAAAATTGGTGTGTGGTGAGCTATTACATAGAATGAACCTAAAAAATTTCAGTCCGATCGGCCTAACCGTTTAGAAAAAAATCCTAGCTACTTTTCTTGCCAGTTTTTCTATTAAGTGGAAAAATCGTGTGTTTTTGACGCATAGAATGGACCAACAAAATTTCAGATAAATCGGCCGAATGTTTTAGGAGGAGTTATGTGAACAGACAGACAGACAAGGTGCGACTGTAAGACCTGTCATTATTCTTCTACTTTCTTACTTTTACAGCCACTTTATTCGCCCACTGCTGGATGCAGGCCTCTCTTATTTGACATGATATGAGAGGATTTTAATCATACACTTCCACGTTGACCAACCGGCTTGGAAGTGGGTTTCCTCTAGATGTTTTCCTTCACCGGAGTTTCAGCGGCCATTTAGCACAAATTCTAAAGTTATAAATATTGTGCTCCCAGTGGGTATCGAACCCGCACCTCGAGAGAGGCGTGCTCTTGCCCGCTCGGCCAATCTGACACTCTATACTATTCTATCCTAATGTAATTTGATGAAGATTAAGATAAAGCACCTAATATAAGTACTTATGCAGTTAAACTGCCATTAGCTGTTTAGATACAACATGATGACCTTTACAATGTATTAACTAATGTGAAAATGATTCAGCACTTACTTATCTCACAAAATAAAGCTATTAATGTCATATCACAGGCATTGTTCTATTCAATTTCAAGTAAGAATTTTGTTTATGTATAGATAATGATCCCATAGGCACCTAGCTACCAAATGCCACCATGTAGCGCTGACTGACCAATAAAAAAAGGCTATAGAGTGCGGCGGTCGCGCGTTTTGATACTATCTTCCAGTTTTCCATAAATTCCTCGAAAAGAAAATGCTCTACGGAAAAACTACACGAATAACCGCAAAAAAAAAGATCTGAGATCGAATGAAAGATTTTTTCTAAAGCAATTTTTGCAATTTTTTTTCTGTATTACTACAATATTTTCAAAAATTTGCTTCGATAAAATAATTTATAATGTAACCTTCTCTAGTCACTGTATTTTTAGAGTTTCGTACCAAAGAGGTGAAAACGAAACTCTTATGGTCTGACTCCGTTGTCCGTCCGTCTGTATGTCACGGGCTAATAACTTATGAACCACTTAACGTAGAACTGTGAAACTTTCAACAAAAGACGCGTCTCGCATGTCTGCATTACACAGGTAATTCAGTTCTCTGTTCTCAGTTCTCTCTTCCAGTTGACTGGAAGAGAATGCCTCCGGCAATAAGTCCGCCTTCTGCTAAGCGGAAAGTCTATATATGTTTATATAAAATATGATGAAATATTTGCACTGCCCTCACCTCAATAAGGTCTATGTCGTTGAGCGTGAGCTTGGTGGCCTTGAGTAGACTCTCGATTGCCGGCACGGGTCCGATGCCCATGATGGAGGGGTCCACGCCCACGGTGGACCAGCCCACCAGGCGCGCCAGCGGCTTCAGGTTTTTGGACGCCTCCTCGCTACCCACCACAATGGAACCGGCGCCGTCGCAGATACCCTGACACAACAAATTACCGTGATACATTCTTTAAATGTAAGTACTCATGACACAGGGATTAAGGTAGCTTAGGCTCACATTTCAGTGTACAGTCGTATGAATAAACATGAGAAATGCGAGCCTTCAATGGCAAATCCTAAAAAAAACCTTGGTTAAAATTTATTTTTGTCCCAATTCAACCTGGAACTAGGGACTCGGGACCAATTTCATGCCTACTTGCATCCTAGACCACGGCCCGAATGTATATGGACCCCATTCAACTCTTTTCCTCATTTTCCATAAAAAAACCGGTTTGAGTAGAAAATTTTATAAAGAATTTCAGCAAGTGACGGGTGTTAGGTTTTTTTTTTATTGAAAGAGCAACATACACCGAACCACCCAGGTGTCTAACGACACCCATGAACGTTCGGTCGTATGAGGGGGTGATGCAATGTATCAGGGCTTTGACTTTCCCTCCCCGTTAACGTGTAAACCTCATGTCATGTGTCATGTTTGACAAGGTAACAAACCGGTTACCATAAACCATGTATATAATTCATTGCGTACTTGATCCAAAAAAACGAGCCGAAAAAAATTCAAAATATTCAATTGTATCTCTTTCTATCCTGTGCGTGTGAGCGAGACGCATAGCCTAAGTGTGAGGATCTCGCTCTGCCCGATTTTTTGGAAAAATTTTACTAATAAGTTACTATCACATGTACGTACGCTGTATTATAGACTTGCTGCTTGATAGACTTCAAATTTATTGATACTGACACGGAACGCCACATCACCTAATGCGCCAGTGTTCTGGTACCAGTGATGTCAGCCTAAACACCTTGGTGAATAATGTAGTTTACGCACCTTGTCAGCGCTTCCATCAATTAATGTCGGCTACACTGAACTGGACGGACAACACGAACTATGTTTCATAGCCTCTTCGACAGGCCCTCATTCAGTGCGGTGGTACCAACCCGGGCGGGTTTAACCCCACCACCATGTAAAGAGAGGGAAGGGACCTACAGTTTAACATGGAATCCTAACCACGACCAGCGTCAACGTTCAAGCGGTCACCTATTCAAGTCCTGACCGCGCTCAGCATTACTTAACTTCGGTAATTGAATACTGAATATCACAACCACTGATACCAACGACGACGCTGATAAATCTAACTATTATTATTATGTATTACTATTATCTAACCTAACTATCCTATAACCCAATCTAGCTCATTCCATTTCATGAAATGTAGAAAATTTCACGATATGGTAAATTCCTACGGTCTGACCACGACATTCGAGTATTACGACAAATATGGAGAACATCATATAAATGACCCAGGTTTTATGGCAGCCACCTTTATTTGAGTTTCCCCTGGTAAATACTATTATTACAGTTCCTAATTAGGCTATGAATAATTTCGCGATTTGCAAAATATTGGTTAGCAAAATCGTCAGTAGCCGTTTTTGCGAAATAGACAAATAAATAAAAAAAGGTATAGATGTCACCTTTATTTTTCACACCTTTACTTTCACCCCGGTGAAGGAAAATATCGTTAAGAAACCCATTTTCAAGCCGACTGGTCACCGTGGAAGGGTATGACTAAAATCCTCTCATATCATGTAAATGAGAGAAGCCTGTACCCAGCAGTAAGGCGTATAAAGTGCCTGCTAAGAAGAAGAAGATATAGTATACATCTTTTATAAGCGACATGCATGCAGCAAAACTTGTAAAAGCTTCAGATTAGTTGAAAATCACGAAAGGGTTTTGTCTCTATTTGCTGAGTTCCTTACTTTTGGAGCAGCCCGTATACTCCTTCAGAGGTTATAACGGTGTGGGGTCGCCCCGGTCGCTTCTCATTTTTATTGCTTCTGGGGCAATTAGGCAACCATTCGTTTAGTCTTAATGCCTTGATTCATTCCGGCATCGAGCGTGCGAGTTTTTAAGCAGTCAAACTAATGACCCGGAACGCTACCTGAATCGTACTGAATCCGGGCATTCTTCTCAGCTCTATTTCAGCTAACTTCCGTTTTGTTCCGACTGTGTTACAGCATACTTCCGTTTTGTTTCGATTGTATATCGGCTACGTCCATTGTTCAGACAGCATTTTAGTTAACTTCACGCTGTACGTCACGGCTTTGTTCTATTGCCGCCAATTTGAGGCCGCTCGATCTGGCGAATTGAAACTGCTGGATCTGCCCTGGGACCGGGGTCCTCTCACGCGACGAGTCGAGTTAGAGGTGCGAGCGGGAAACACATAGATTTTACACAGACTTCAATATCTGTTTCACTGTTATTTCTTACTCGCCAAGACCAAATATACGCAACTCCTTTAAATCTTACAATCTTTTAAAAACTCTATGCACATGTATTTGTCTTATGTATTTATGTATCATTCGTGTATTTTGTATCTGTATTTATATGTGTATCCATGTTATTTAAACCTAATTAGTATATGTATTTGTATATAGTTTAGTAGTATAAATTCTATGTATTTATATGCACATTTGTATTTATTTTATATTAATTTTATTTATTTAAATCTCACCGACTTTCTTGTACGCCTTCAAGCTTTCTACCACTTCCCAAAGTTTGATCATTGTTAAATGCCTTAGGGCATTCGATTCGCTTTTTGTAACTTTTATTTAATAATTGAGTACAATAACGAACACATACAATAAAACGACTTTCGGTAGGCCGGTAGACCCAGCTGGTCTATTGAATGAACTAAGGCCAGTGAAACCTTTCGTAGCCGCTTCTAATGTTAGGTACCTATTTAAATACGAGTGTTTTTTCCCGCGGTTCGACAGCTTTAAAGCCCCCCGCCCACCGCACTTCTCACCGCCACTGATCGGCCTTGGTCCCACAGGAGAATATTAGGTAGGAAACCCTTACGCGTTGAAATATGTTTTCGATATTTTATTTTATTTCGATATATTCGAAAATCATTAGTGCAGGATTGAAAATCTCTTTTCGGTATTTTATTTCGCCCGAGGTACATATTTACATCTAATGACAATCGACTTCTAGCTATACCGGATCTTTCAAGTTCGTTTTATGCGAACTCATTTACAAATACAGCAATCAAATTGTGGAACCAACTGCCCACTGATATTCGTTTGTCTACTTCTTTAAATTTATTTAAAAACTCTATTGACAATAAGCACGTTTCTTCTCAATAAAGTTTGCATTAATTTATTTAATTCTTCGTTTTACGTGTTTAGATTATTATTTATCTGCCTTACCTGGTTTTTTGTTCTCTGTTTATGAATTTCATTCCGCTCAGTTGACATCAGTTTTGGATGTATATTATGTAGGTATATTATAATTTGTGAGTATTATTGCATATTTATCATAAAAGTAAGTATATTATGTAATTAATTCTTTACATATTTCTATTATTATTATTCGTATATCTACATATTTCCATGTAATCTTTATATCTATGTATTAGTATGTATTTTGTATATCTATGTATAATTATGTTACAGTTTTTGTTTTGTTTAAGATTTTTAATGATTTAAATTTCTTCTCCCTACTTTAATTGTACGCCCATATAAGTGAAGATACTACCACATCGCAAAGGTGAGTATGCAAAGTTTGCACTAAGCTCGCCTATTGTAAACATTTTATGAGTACAATAAAGTACATACAATACAATACAATATTTTCAAAAGCCTTTTTAGTGTACGCCTACTTCATAAAATATCACCTGTGATACATTTAATGCTTCTAGACCCACCGGTTTAGGCTGTGCGTCTACGAGTATCAGTGTATGAATGATGAGTTTGTGACATGAACAATTTAATTAAGTAGAATTCTATAATGTTTTTTCTTACATTTAAAAATAAGTAAAATCGCAAAGTGGGAGAACGACTCGCGCTCAGAGGGTTCCGTATAAACAGAATTTTGTATACAGATAGTTCCTCCAATCTGGCAATAGATTTTTTCCTTGTTTTCAAAACCATAATAGGGTTGTCAAATAGGGGTGTAACAATGTCTCAAAATGTGTGACATAAATGTGTTGTGCGTGTCTGTAGATTCAGTTGGCGTAGAAGCGTTTTACACCTCCAAGAGAACGTAGGTCTTATTTAGCATTTTATATAATATTAATTTAAATTTGATATTCGTACCCGTTCCTGAGAAAAACAGTTTCGGCAGACTTATGGGCAATAAAATGATCCTAAGAAATCCGTTTTTCCTTTTGAGGTACGAACGGATCGCTAAAATAATAACACACGCGCAAGATATTAAAATTAAATTAATATAATAATGAACAAGATCAACTACAATATTAATTAAATAATAATAATTATCATTGATTTAATTTATTTTTTAAATACTTAATTTTCTGTGTTATTTGAATTGTAAATTGCTTTTTTGTGTGCTTTGTGAAATGAATTGAAGAAATTGAAATTATATGAATTCATAAAAAAAAACCGCAAAATATCTAAAAATAAAAAAATAAAAATACCTAATTACCCATAAAAATAAAATGAAAATTCTAAACTATCTAAATTCTAGTTAGATGTATTGTAAGCATAATTATATAATTATCCTCCCTTTTAGGTACAGTTATTTTTCTGTTTTATTGCCGGTCTTTTCGTCATTGTGATCGCTTACGAAGTGAGATATTCCAGTTTTAATAATTTTTCGTCAATCTATAACTTTTTTCATCTCTGTAAAATCGTTGGAATAGGAAATTAATGTGTAATATATGTAGTAAATACATACATACATAGCGTCACGCCTTATTCCTTATGCACCCCGCATGCATGCTCGTCGGTTACGGGGACTGCGCACTTGCCCCTTTTGGAGCACATCTGTTCTAGCTACGTGCGTCCAGGGCGACCCTTCCCAACTCTTCCACTCACATTGGGTACAAACATTTCTTTCGTTAGGCTTCTATCATCTATTCTTCCAACATGACCGAACCACCGAAGCATTCGTCACATCTCTTCTTTCAGACCACAACGCTCTCGCACTTCACAATTTCTCAATATGTCTTTCATTGTGACTGCACACATACTCTTCAACGCGCGCATTTCCACGGCATTTATTCTGTTTTTGTGCTTCGTCTACCATAGCCAATTTTCACTCCCTTACATCAGGTAGAGGCCAGCACTCCACCATGGACAGTCAAACGTGCCCTACTGGACATACTTTACTTTAAACTACATTAAATAAATAAATATTGCCCTTTCTCTTAGAAGAAGCCGCAGGCAATCTCTTCCAGTCAACCTTTATACACTACAACACATTCGTATTGTAAGTGTATAGGTTTCCCCGAGGAGTTTTCCTTTATCGCGTTGTAATTTTGCCCACAAAATTTAACCGAGATTTGAAAATCCGGAAAAAACTGTGCCCATGCCAGGTATCTAAATCACGACCTCTCGAGTGATTGGTGTGCGCTCAGCAACCAGGCTACTCCGCAACCCATTACACATATATATTTTTTGTTGAAACTGACACGGATGGCTACATCACCTAATGAACCAGTTATTCTGGTACCAGTGATGTCAGCCTAAACGCCTTGGTTACTTATGTAGTGTTACCTTTTGCCCTTATTCTTCTGTATTTGAATTCAATAAATATATACAATACAATACAATACTTATGTAGTTAGGTGCCATATCAGCGCTACCCTCAATTCCAGCCAGCTACACTGAACTGGGAAAACACGAACTATGTTTCATAGCCGCTTCGACGACCTTCATTCCGTGCGGTAGTACCAACCCGGGCGGGTTTAACCTTACCACCATGTAAGGAGAGGGAAGGGACCTACAGTTTAACGTGGAATCCGAACCACGACCAGCGTCTACGGTCAAGCGGTCACCCATCCAATACCTGACCGTGCTCTGCAGCAGTGTTTAACTTCGGTAATCGAATACCGAATACCGCAACCACTGCGCCAACGACGCTGACAAAATATACTTAACTGAAGCTCGGAGCTCCATTCACTATTGACAGTGTTGGCTATAAGTTCATCCTTCACCCCTACCTAAATCCGCCACTACTGGTTGTTTTCGCTAATCAACGAAAGATGGCGGTGACATGATGGCCGTTCCTCTTTGTCTTCACTTATGTCTCTGTCTACCGTTAGATGTGTTATTGTATAACCAAATTGAGAAGTACCTAATTTTATTTATATTTAAAACATGTTTCAAATTCACACATTGTTTTCAGTTTTCTCTTTATTTTATTATTAAGTATAGATTTAGACGTTCATTTGTCAGTTATATATAAGCCAATGAAAAATTCTAAATTTATTTTCATACCTGCATCCCATTTATATTCTCAAACGTAGATTATGTGGACGTTGAAAAAACATCCTAACTAGGGCATTAAACTCGCCTTGTTCTAATAAAAAAGTACTTAAAAGTTCATATATTTATTTTATATTGGCCACTGGATTTTCTCTATATTTGCGAGACTTTTTTTTATAAAAACCCTCTGTTTTTAGATTACTATTCGTCGAAGGTGTTGCTGTTTTCTAGGTTTTGATAGTGTTAAAAAGAATTGTGATTTTATTTGTCACTTAAACCACCTATTTGACTATTATACCATAAATTGAGAATTTTGACGCACTGTTACGGATTACGGATGTGAAGCCCACGCCGCCGCCAGGAGATTCGCTTGAAGCGTCTCGAAATCGATGGAAAATGTCAATTTTCTGTCTCCGCTTCAAATTAACCTGTTCCCCGTCCAATCATTACCGGCAGCGGCCACATTTTTTTCGTCTCCGAATAGACCTCGTTGTTTCGGCCTCTTACTTCCGTCGCTTATTGTTCGTTTAATCGACTTTTTGTGTCGAGGCCTTCGAGGATGGACTGAGATTGTTTTTGTTGATCAGCATTGTCAGACACGGAGATTTGTCTAATTTTTTAAGTGCGGGAAGACATTTAACGGAACGTGACAGAATTAGATTTTAATTAAGGTGTGCGTTCTTGAGTCATAAAATGTAAAAGCATTCATAAATTTATGAAACTATCTCACTTTTTCCGCGCTTACATCTAGCAGCGCCCGTGCCGCGGACGCCCGGCGTGACGGATATATTAGCTAACTGCTCAGACCCCCGAAGGAATACCGCTGTCTTACATAGCCTACCACCATCCTCAGTTGTTACAAAATACGACAGTTAAAACCCCATGAATATTGATTGAGTCGTTCTCGAGCTATAACCGAACATAGAAACCGACGGCGCATAGAAAGTTACATAGTTACAAATTTGCTGCTTTAGATAATATTATCAGGATGATTGATAAGTCATAGAAGCGGTAATCTCACTTTTTTTTTAGTTTCACGTTTAGACCCGATGATTCGGCTTCATCGTCCGATCTCATGCATATTTGTTTTATTTATAACATTATCGTGTTTCATGTTCGTTTTTTATGTAAGTAGGTACCTACAAAAATAAGTAAATACAAAACAATACATTTTTCAAATACTTATAACATACTTCTCAAACTACCTCGGTCGATGAACATAAGTTTGGAAAACTTCCGGCTCTTCTCGCGGCGAATTTATCGCATTGTTCCTACGAGAGCGGTGAAGGTAGCGAACTGACGCCTCCGTGACCATGAACAGGACGCTCTGTTCGAAACGTCGGAACAATCCGATAAATTTGTCGCGAGAAGAGCCGGAAGTTTTCAAAATGTTACTTATAAGATACCCGCCCTTTTCAGTACCATCACAGCACATAAAAAACCTATTGATTCATTCAATAGGTCACTATCAATAGGGCCACTAATAATGTCTACGTAATTATTGGCCGAGTGAAGCGAAGCCTTCTACTCTACTCGAATAGGGTCAAAACACTTAAGATGTCTGTCTGTTCTTCTGATCTGTTTCTCCTAAACCGTTCAAAAGATCGAGCTGAAATATTGCATGTTCATTCTTTATGTCAATAGCTCACCACAACACCAATTTTCAACTTCCTAGAAGAACTGGCAAGAACATTTTCAACATCCATTGGGACGCCTGTTACGACAAGACTGGCGTACATCTAATGTACCTTGTAATGTAATAGTTGCTCGTCCAATTCAATGTAGCCGCACACATACACATACAAATACAAATAATAAATACAAAAATGTTTTATTAAAGGAATTTGCAAATCATCAGGACGTAAAAGGTATTCTGGAAGAAAATGCCTCTTGGCATTAAGTGTTACCTTTTGCCATTATTCTTTTGTATTTGAGTGCAATAAATATATACAATACAATCCAATACAAATCATTGTTTTACAGACATAATAAGAATAAAGTACTCCTAAGAATTAAGTAAGAGTATCCATTACAATCAAATGACAATATTTTTGTTATAGTGATGCTGCTCCCTATACTAGCCATATGGCTGTGCCATAGGGTGCAGTATTCCAAAATAATGTATATTTTTACATGCGGGGGCCGTTTTACATAGCAGGGAAATTTCAGTCAAGTTTACTAGAACAGGCAATTTGCTGAGAATGTCTACAATTCCAAATAAAACAGAAGAAGTGCCACCATTGCACTTCAAGCGACCTTATTATTGTAATAATAGTAATATTACACATCATATATATACATATATACACAACACTGTGGAATGAAAGAAAAAACGCAGCGTATGCATTTGCAAGCTTAGTATCTGACGACAAATCATTTACCGCCACATTCACATATCAGGAAGTTGCACCTGATCATGTCGAGAACAGACCGCTGCGTCAAGCATCTAATTGATTGTGCCCATACAAGATCAGTAGTATTGTGATTCTTGTACGATCTGAAGTCCAAAGGTCGAGGTTCTGTTCTAAGCAGCCGATGATTGATGCGTACTTGTGCAAGATTTTTTCTGCTACGATCAGCAGCAGAAGTTCCATCGCTTCGCTGGCGATACGATAGTTATACATACTAGGTATAGCAGCGACTGCATGTATCCCCCTTGCAACATTGTAACTATATTTTGTATTAGGTACGATAAGTACGTACTGTTTTATGTTCTGTCTGACGCATCCCATTTTATATTACATAGTATTCATATGCCGGACCTTACAGTCTCAATCTGAATGTGTGAAGTATTAGTTTTAGATGCTTAAATATAACTGATTATTATAAATGATGTTAGTTTTTTCACAATTTTTATATTATGTACGGAGTAAGGCTGCAGAATAAAGAATCAAGAAATTTATTTGTAAATATTTCACAAAATAACTGTTAAACGTGATGTCCGAAGCGGGATTCGAACCGCGGATTTCGAACTTCATTATATAGCCCTGAATGCTCTTCCAATTGAGCTATCCGGACAACACGTCACTCTACGAAATTCATCTTCATAATATAATTTATTGTCAATCCATCTGACAGTTTGCTCCACTTCTTCCGCTGGATGGCGTTACTTAACACGTGGTTTATCCGATTCCCTCGTTGCTATGAACACGGGGACCCCATATTTAGAATTTACATCTAACAATGGTTGTTTATTATGTTATTTACGAATATTATTTTAGAAAAAAAATCTTGGAATGGTTACCATACTTTTTCACCTAGACTCCGTGTAAAATGCACGATCCATTACATTTACGAGTACAAATAAATAAATAAATAAATATATATATATATATATCGAGGGCATCAAGCTGAAGGGGCGTAACTACCATACTAACATTTCTGTAGTTACGCCCTTAGCATGTACTAGGGCGTAACTACAGAAATGTTGGTATG
>WYDE02056590.1:0-12239 GCA_009867175.2 Adela reaumurella | reverse complement strand
GTCGCCCTTTAGCACGGCATCTTGTCCTTATCCCTTAGTCGCCTTTTACGACATGCATGGGAAAAGATGCAGTGGGGCCATTCTTTTAAGTACCGGTTCCACACGGTACGTTTCAGCCATCCGTGTCAGTTTCTATAAAAAAAAATACATTTACACTTGCGACAAGGTCTTTGATTTTGACATGTTAATTTTCAATATTTCCCGTGTTCTTCGTGAGATCATTCTCTACAATTGGAATCGATGTGCGAAATGCATGACGTATGTGTCTAGTTTAAAAAACAAGCTCGAGAATAAAAAAAACTGAATTGACACTTTCAATACAACTCTTTAAAAAAAAGTGTGAGGTATTATGATTTACTGACAACACTGATGAATGAGTCTTCTTAAGCCGCCGTAGGCAGTCATATTGTAAAAATCGTCCAATTTTTCATCGCGAAATAAGAAGTAACATAAGAAGTAAATAATTTTCTTTTCAAGAAATTTAAGGAAAACTGGAAAAAGTAACAAAACGCGCAACCGCAGCGCACGATAGCCTTGTCTTTATTGGTCTGTGTGCGCGACATGGTTGCATTTAGAGGCTAGGTGCCTACGGGCCCTTAAGGTTTGCAAAATAATAAAAATGGTCGAAAGCCATCTAGAAGAGATAAGTTCTTACAAGTTTATGAGTCTTTTAGGAAACTTACAAGATACCGAAGCGCAAGTTACCAGTTATCGAACCCACGACCCCTCGAGTAAGAGGCCTGCGCTAACCAAGTAGGCTACTCCCGCAATCCCGATAGTACCCGAAAACGAAGTGCGACATAGTACCCGACTAATTTAACAAAAAATTTTATGACATTTAGGCATTATATTACATAAAAACTTAGTAATTGTCCACGCCCACGTTACATGCCAGGCAAATAGGTATACTTGCGAAAAAAACACTACATATAAATTCTCTTCAACCTAATGTATTCGGGTAAATGACATCACGTGTAGCGGTCCAAGGAAGACGAATGCTCATGTCAAACTGATGAATTCTGTTTTACGTTTTCCGTATTTGAATTTAGAATGAACAATTTTGTTGTACCTACACGTACCTATGGACTGGGAGGCAGTGAAAAAATAATAAAGTGAATTTTTTTTTATGAAAATAATTTTGGCTGGAATTCAGGGAAGCGCTGATATGGCACCTACATACATAAGTCACCAAGGTGTTTAGGCTGACATCACTGGTACCAGAAAACTGGTTCATTAGGTGATGTAGCCATCCGTGTCAGTTTCAATAAAAAAAAAAGTGAATTACATTAATTTCAAATGGATGTAGAACTAACTTTTATTTGTAGAATAGTATTTTTTCCACATGATCCCCTTAAACACAAAATAAATAGAAAACACATTAATAATAATCATACAAATATTGTTTTCAGATCACCCTGAAGATGAGATACCCATGTTGGATGATATGACGACCACCGTGCGGCCGACGCCCGGCTTCTTGCTCACCACGACTACGCCCCCTGGCGTCACCCAAGATTGCGTCCATCAAGATGAAGTGTTCGCTGACGGCTCTCTGATCAAAACAGATAAGGCCTGCGAACACTGTTATTGCATGAAAGGCGACATAGTATGCGTAGTTCAAGAATGCGGTACGCCAATGGAGAATGAAGGAAAGAATTGTACGTCATTGCCGCCCCGCGAGGGCCAATGTTGTCCAGATACGTACATTTGCGAGGGCGATACGATGATCGAAGATACGACCGACGAAAACGAACTCTTGACTACGTTCATACCTTTCCACGAGACAACCCCAGAAGCAGTAGAAGGCAGTGGCTCTGACGAACCTCTTTTTACTTCACAACCACATTTACCTGAAGAAGCTGGAAGTGGATTGACAAGCATTACACCTGATGAAGAAGGTACCGGAGAACACATCCATACCACTGCCGCTGAAAGTTTAGTCACAACAAAGCCTGACATTTCCGAGATAGAAAAGCCCGCGCAAGAACCAATTTCTACAGATCTAACTGAAAAGTCAACTGAGAAAGTAGGCGAAGAAATTTCTAAGGAAGAAACATTTACTTCAAGTCCAGAATTAATCTCCAGCGAACCAATTGAGCCTTCAGATCAAGTTACGAAACAACCATTCTCTGAAGAACCGAGAACGCCCGAACAAGAAAGCGCCATTACATCGATACCCATAGAGTCGTCATATCAGAAAGAGTCTGCTCCTAAGCGTGACGAACCAACAATATCCGAAGAATCACCCGAACAAGCTACGGAAAAACTGCAGACACAATCACCTCTAGAACCAGAAAAACCTACTGAAACATTGGGAGAATCACAGCCATCGCAGGCTGAACAATCAACAGAAAATGTGGCAGAACATATACCTACAGAGCCCGAACAATCAACTGAAAAGGCAGCACAACCATTGCCTACTGATGCTGGACAATCAACTGAAAAGGTAGCAGAACCAATTCCCACAGAGGCCGAACATTCAACTGAAACTTTAGCAGAACCGCAGCCTATAGAGGCTGAACAATCAACTGAATATGTGCAAAAACCACTGCCTACAGAACCCGCACAATCGACGGAAAAGCTGGGAGAACCAATTACCACAGATGCTGAACGGACAACTGAAAAATTAGAAGAGCCACTCTCTACAGAAGCCGAAAAATCGACTGAAAAGACGACAGAACCGAAACCCACAAGGTCCGAACCACCACTTGAAAAGGCGACAGAATCAATTTCGACAGAAGCCGAACAAGTGACTGAAAAAGTAGAAGAACCACTACCTACAGAGGCAGAACAATCGACGGAAAAATTAGATGAATATCACACGGATGTTGAGCAATTAACTGAAAAAGTGGCAGACACCATATACACTGAGGCCGAACAGACAACTGAAAATCTCGTAGAAGTAATGCCTACAGAGTCTGGTGAATCAACTGAAAAATTAGAAGCGCAGATGCCTACAGAGGCAGAACAAACTACTGAAAAAGTATATGAATCGTATCCCACAGAAGCTGAACAATCAACTGAAAAGGTATCAGGACCTACAGAAACCGTTCAATCAACGGAAAAAATTGAAGATTCTAAACCACTGCAAACAGATTCTGAAAATTCGACTGAAAAAGATTCAAAACCAGTACCTACGGAGATCGAAAAATCAACTGAAAATATAGCAGAACAACTGCCCACAGAGGCCGAACAACCAACTGAGAAGCTGACAGAAGCCGTAACCACGGAGGCGGAACAATCGACTGAAAAATTGGAACTACCGGAAACTACACATGCAGAACAATCGACTGAAAAGATTGTAAAACCAATTCCTACAGAAGCCGAACAATCCACTGAAAAATTAGAAGAACCAAAAACCACATATGCTGAACAGTCGACTGAAAAGATGGCAGAACCGAAGCCATCCGAGGCCGAACAATCAACTGAAAAACTGGATGAAACCCTGCCTACAGATGGTGAACAATTAACTCAAAAGGTGACAGAACCAATTTCGATTGTTTCCGAACCATCGACTGAGAAGTTTGAAGAACCGATTCCTACAGATGCTGAAGTATCAACAACTGAGAAGTTAGAAGAATCGATTCCTACAGACGCTGAGCCATCTACTGAAAAGGTAAAAGAACCACAGCCTACGGAGGCCGAACAATCAACAGAAAAAGTGGTGGTACAAATACCCACTGACGCCGAACAAACAACTGAGAAATTGGAAGAACCGATTCCTACAGATGCCGAACAAACAACTGATAAGTTGGAAAAGCCGATTCCTACAGATGCTGAACCATCAACTGAGAAGTTGGAAGAATCTGTTCCTACAGACGTTGAGCCGTTAACTGAAAAGGTGGGAGAACCACAGCCTACAGAAGCTGAACAATCAACAGAAAAAGTGGCGGAACCAATACCGACTGATGCCGAACAAACAACGGAGAAGTTGGAAATACCGATTCCTACATATGCTGAACCATCAACTGAAAAGTTTGAAGAACCTATTCCTACAGCTGCTGAAGCTTCAACAGAAATTGTGGGAGAACCACAGCCTACAGAGGCCGAGCAATCAACAGAAAAAGTGGTGGAAGCAATTCCGACTGATGCCGAACAAACAACTGATAAATTTGAAGAACCGATTCCTACAGTTGCTGAAGAATCAACTGAAAAGGTTGCAGAACAACAACCTACAGAGGCCGCACATTCAACAGAAAAATTGGAAGATTCAATACCCACTGATGCCGAACAAATAACTGAGAAGTTCGAAGAAGCCGTTCCTACAGATGCTGAAGCATCAACTGAAAAGGCGGAAGCGCAGCCTACAGAGGCCGAACAATCAACAGAAAAGGTTACGGAACCAGTACCGACTGATGCCGAACAAACAACGGAGAAGTTGGACAAACTGATTCCTACAGATGCTGAAACATCAACTGAGAAATTCGGAAAACCGATTCCTACAGATACTGAACCTTCAACTGAAAATATGGGAAAACCGCAGCCTGAGGCAGAACAATCAACAGAAAAAGTGGCGGAAGCAATACCGACTGATGTCGAACAAACTTCTGAGCAATTTAAAGAACCGATTCCTACAGTTTCTGAAGAATCGACTGAAAAAGTGGTAGAACAACAGCCTACAGAGGCCGCACAATCAACAGACAAATTGACAGAACCAACACCGTCTGATTCTGAACAATCCACTGAAAAAGTGACAGAACTACAGCCTATAGATATCGAACAATCAACAGAGAAGTTGAAAGAGCCAGTTCCCACAGATTTCGAACATTCAACAGAGAAGGTCGAAGAACCTTTGTCCACAGACGCTGAACACTCTACTGAAAAATTAGAAGAACCACTGTCTACTGATGGTGATCAATCAACGGAAAAAATTGCAGAAACAGAGCCGACTGAGGCCGAGCAATCAACTGGAAAGGAGGAAAAACCACAGACTACCGAGGTCCCACAATCTACTGAAAACGTAGAAGATCATTTACCCACAGATGTCGAACAATCATCTGAAAAAGTGGAGGAACAAATGCAGACAGATGCCCAAGAACCAACTGAAAAAATGCCAGAGCATCCATCAGGTGAACCACAGCAATCCACCGGCAGTTTGGGAGAATTATCACCGACTGAACCTGAATATATAACTGAAACACCTCACGGAGAGTCAAAACCAGAAATGCAAGAACAATTCACAATATCCCCAGAGAAACAAGAACCTACTTCTACATTACATACACCACAACCAATGGAAGCTGATATTACCTCTACACCTATGGAGGAAGGATCAGGAGAGCCTCTAGTGACTATTTCTACGGGAATACCTGAATATCAAAAGCCCACTTCGGTTACGCTAACAACTGATAAAACAAGTGAAGTAGAACCAACAGCTGGTACTGTTGATACCACAGAAAGCGAGGCTAGCATGTCAGGAGCGAGTACTGAGACAAGTCACGAAATTTCTCCAAGTTCCATAGCTGATGACGAAACACCATCCGGTGTATCTGATAGTAAGGATTCCGTGGCAGTTTCACAGTCTATATCTACCGAATCATCTATAGAAGCGATTACGGTTACTGAATCTTTGGGACTTAGTACATCAACTAGTGAACCAAAAACAGAACCAGAAACGGAAAGAGTAACTACAAAACCAGAAGGAAATGTGGTTACTTCAGTTCCTGATCTCTCTGAAAATGAGATTAATGAAGAGGAGTCTGGCGCCGGGCACATATTACCACATATACCAGGCGAAGGAGACTGCTTACTCGATGGAATAACGTACACAAATGATAGCTTTATCAGCAGTACAAATAAATGTCAGACCTCATGCAAATGTGTCAGCAGTATCGTTAAATGTGAACCAATTCAATGCAGTCCCCCTCCTGAAAATATGATAAATTGTCAACCAATGTACGATGCAAAGGAATCCTGCTGTCCGACATACATTTGCGAACATGCCAAGGAAACTATAGCACCGGAGTCACATAATCAAATGTTAGACCTCACAACAGAGCTTCCAATTGCTGAAAAACAACCCGAAACTTCGATTAAACCAGAGGTATCTGAATCGTCCCACAAACCAGGATGCAACTCTGATGAATGCCAAGTAAAGGAAGAAGTGATAGTTCCGGTACAAATTCCAGAATTGTGTTCGTCTGAAAGTTGCCAATTACAACCTGGACAGTCTTCCATTCCCAATAGAGCTGATGATGGATCGATTCCGAGCGAAAAGGATCACGCGCATATTCCTGGTGAAGGAGAAAATCTTCCAGTAATCCCAGTTGTCATTGATACTCCTGAGACTGACGACAAGAGCAAGGAAGATTCGAAACCTAATGAATTTGTTACAGAACTCCCAGTTATCTCTTGCTCAGGAGATGACTGTAAGAGTTCGAGTTCACCTGATTCAGATTTACTAACGGACGGCTGTAATAATGGAGATTGCACAAAACCAGTAACAGAACCAGTTGTAAAACCTGCATGCGTAGGAGATCAATGTCAAGCTCCTCCTAGAACGGTGCCTGGGGAAACACCTAGTGTGGATTGTAAGGGAGACGATTGTGCAAAACCTCATGTAACCCCATCTGACATTCTAATACCCGATTCTCAATGCAGTGGAGATCAATGCGAAATACCAATTGCAGTGATTACCGATACGACTTCTGGTCAGGAATGCAACAGCGGTGATTGTGCACCAGAACCCGTGTCACATGCCAGCCCTATTGATGAGCCTTGCGAAGGAGATAAATGTAAAATACCGATACCAACCGTTGCAGAATCTACTACTAGCGAAGAATGCAACAGCGGTAATTGTGTACTAGAACCTACGTCACCTGAAACTCCCACCGATGTACCTTGTGAAGGAGATAAATGCGTAGTAACGAGTATAGTGATTCCAGAAATTCCTTCCATTGAGGAATGCAAAGGTGGTGATTGTACACCAGAGTCAGCTACGACAACAAGACCTACGAATGTGCCTTGCGAAGGAGATGAATGCGAAAAGCCGATATCAACGGTACCAGAAACTGCATCTGGTGAAGAATGCAAGAGCGGCGATTGTTCACAAGAAGGTTTCACACCTGAAAGTAATGCTGATGTGCCTTGCGAAGGAGATAAATGTGAAATTCCGATATCAAATGTTCCAGGACCTCATATTGGTGTGGAATGCGAGAGCGACGATTGTGCAACAAAACCTGATTTACCTACAAGTCCTGTTGATTTGTCTTGTGAAGGAGATAAATGTGAAGTACCGATACCAACGGTTCCAGAACCTTCACATGCCGAGGAATGCAAGAGTGGTGATTGTGCCCTAGAACCTGCCTCACCTGAAAGTCCCGCTGATGTTCCTTGCGAAGGAGAAAAATGTTTAGTACCGAACACTGTGATTCCAGATATTGCGGCAAGTGAAGAATGCAAGGGCGGTGACTGTGCACCAGAAGCTGTGACATCCTCAAGTTCCGGTGATGTGACTTGCGAAGGAGATGTATGTGAAATACCGATATCCACGGTTCCAGGATCTTCTTCCGGGGAGGAATGCAAGAACGGTGATTGTGTACAACCTGACTCGCCTCTAAGTCCCGCTGATGTTCCTTGTGAAGGAGATAAATGCGCAGTACCGAGCACTGTTATTCCAGAAATTTCTGCAAGTGAGGAATGCAAGGACGGTAACTGTGTACCAGAAACTATTACGCCTTCAAGTCCTGGTGAAGTGACATGCGAAGGAGATACATGTGAAATACCGATTTCAACGGTTCCAGAACCTTCTACTGGCGAAGAATGCAATAGCGGTGATTGTGCACTGGAACCAGTCTCGCCTGCAATTCCTACGGATGTGCCTTGCGAAGGAGATAAATGTGAAATACCGACACCAATGCTCCCAGAAACTCCTTCTGTTGAAGAATGTAAGAGCGGTGATTGTACAAGGCAACCTGTGTCTCCTGAAATTCCACCGGGTGTACCTTGTGAAGGAGACAAATGTGCAATACCTATACCAGTTATTCCAGAAACACCATCCGGTGATGAATGCACCGGTGGGTATTGTGTGCCAGGGGTTATTACAAATGAGGCACCAGTAACTGCTGGCACAGATGTGACTCCTAGTGATGTCCCTTGTGATGGAGAACAATGCAATGTTCCTGTTGTCATTACTCCAGAAATTAGCGAAACAGAAATACCAGTTAAAACTTCATGTATCGGAGACTTATGTAGTGTGTCCCCGACTAAACCGGAAAATTGTGAAGGCAGAGCTTGCGAAAAACCAAGCTCGGTTCCAGGAAAAGAACAACCAGCAACAACTGTTGCAGTTGAAACTACTGAACAAGTACAAAAAGAAGAAGTCGACCAGCCCACAACCGAGGTAGGCACCAATGATTTGTCGAAACCTATCTCAGAGGGTGACATACAGCCTACTGAATCGGAAGATGAATTGAATACACCCGTATCAGAGCAGAAAGAGCCTCATATTTCCGGCTCTGGTCATTTGCCAAATGATATGAATGATACCCTACAATCAACTGAACTAGCTGATATGGAAACTTCAACATCTGCTGGTACTCAAATCCCCACAGAAAGTGAAGCGATCCAACATGAATCACATATTATTGATGAATCGTCTGTTAAACCCACGAGTGAAACAGATGAAGTTTTTAATGAAATACCGACTGACGATAAATTTACTGCAACACCCACCGAGAAGGAGTATACTCCAACAGAATCGTCTCCCGTCGATGATACAGCTACTGATAAAATTGAAGATAGTTCGGATACATCTAAACCATCTACTTCGATTAAGGACGTTGAGCAACAAACAGAAGTAAATATTGCCGTTCCTGTCACTGAAGACGTTGTGACACCCGAAAAAGAATTAACAACACCTAAAGTCGAGAGCGATTACACAGTGAAACCTCTTTCTGAAGAGCCATCATTTGTTGAACTTACAACTGAAAAGAGTCCTGTTGTCACTCCTACACCTGAAATCGGACAAACTATCAATCCTCAAGATTTGGATGAAAATAAATCTGTACCAACTGATACATCCACCGAACAATCAAGCAGTGAACAGGCAATTCCTACATTGAAAGAGACCACTACTATATCATCCGTCGAGTTAGATCAATATACGCATATTTCATCTGATCAAGAACATCCTGAAGTTCAGAAACCAGCCGAAACGGATGCTTTTATCCCAACCACTACTACAATGCCTGATTCTGATATAAATACAGTCTCTGCAATAAAAGAGAAAGAAACTCCTGTTATTGAATCCCATAAAATTGACAACGAAACACCTGAAGACGGTGTTCAAACGGGCGAGCCAGTATCAGTTACTCAAATAGAACAAGAACAGCCTACTGAAAAATCAACCAATGCTGTGTCGTTCACTGAATCATATGCAACTGATATGATCACGCCGGAGAAAGAGATTACACAAGAAACGGAACATCCCAATGTTGAGACTGATATTAGGCCAGAAATTCCGTCAGCGATAACAAATTCTCCACCAACTCACACTACAGTTCAGTCTGCAGAACTTGATCAAAGTAAAAATAATACTACAGTACATGTGGCTGAAAGTACAAAAATACCGCAATACGATTCAGAAAAGCATACAACTGACACTAGTTTGCCTTATACAGTTGTAGAAGATGATAATATAGGCACAGTATCCGGTCAGACTGAGAGTAGCAATGCAATTGAAGAAACTAGGCCAGAAGGAGAAAAAATCCCCGAATCGTCAGAAAAGCCAGGAATAGTTCCTACTTTACAGCCGTCTGAAGATGATAACATTATTGACGAAGAAATTGAACATTCTGAACAGGCCACAGGTGTTCCAGGTGAGGGAGCTGCTACAGAGGCCACAACGTTCACAACCAAACCAGTAGAGTCCAATGACATCGATGAATCAACTCTATCAGGTTCAAAGGAGGACAAAACAACCGGTATTCCAGAAATTTCATCTGAAGAACATACTGATAGAACAACTATAAAACCAGTTGATGCAAATGTTCAAACAGAAGGATCTGATACTGAAATTCCAGAAAGCTCAAAGAAGCCTAGTATAGAAGAATCAGTCGTTACAGACATGCCTAAAAAAGAATATCCTACTGAAATACCAGACCAATCCTCATCAGAATCACCACCGGCCGAAACTGAATCATCGTATACCAAATCTACAGAGATTGCCCCTACGGCTATGGAACCATCTCAAGAAACTACTGACAACGTTTCGAAGGATCAAACTCCTGAAAATGAGGCAATGACTGCTACTCCTGTGAGTAAAGCTACTGTAGCTCCACATGCGACTCCTGAAATCGAAGTAACTATGTCTTCAGTTCAGGCTGAACATTTCGAACCAAGCATTCCTACTCCAGGACCTTCTGATGTCACTCTTTCAGAAGAATCTGGTACAGAAATGACAACCAGTCCATCTATGCAGACCTCCGCAGGAGAAGAAACTTTAGAGTCACAGCCTTCTACTCAAAAATCTACGAGCAGTGATGATCACACACCAAGTGAATTGTCAACTACCGCTGGTGCCGATGTATCTATAGAAGAACATGAGTACACTATTGAGCCAATTGTTACTGAGGTACCGACAGTTACTGAGATTCCGCACCAAGAATCGGAGTCACCTGTCACTCATCAACCCGAATTGAATGTCGAGACCCATGTATCACCGGAAGAGCCCAGTTCTGTTCAGGCCGACGACGAATTTATGAGAACTACTGCATACGCACAACCAACTGAATCGTATGAATCGCCCAGCTCTGTAGCACCTATAGCTGAACAACCTATAACAGAGGAATCCGCGAGTATAAAACCTGAATCGGAAACAATTAAACCCGAAGGAAAGCCCACTATTGATGAAACTTCAGAGCCGGTTCCTTTCACGAATCCACCGCCGGAAGTGCATGTTTCTCCCGAAGAAGCGCACGCTACTCCAACTACTGTAAAGGATGAATACGAACTCAAACCGACTACAGCCAGTGACGAAACAAAATCTACTCCTAAGCCTTCGATCACCAAAATTACTCCTGAAATACCGAGCGATGAGAAAACTAAACCGACTCCGGCTCCTACTTCGACTGCAGAAGAGGAACAAAAACCGGCAGTCTCCGATGAACTCCCGGCGAGTCCCACGGGTCCCGGAGACTTGCCCTCTCCCGGCGAGGACGCAGACCATCAGCAGCCTGATCAATTCCCCAGTCCGGGATATGGCGCAGAACCTGACTACGAGGAGGAGGACCAAGCTTTCGGGCCAGGAACTTGCAGATACGGCGGAAAAGTGTACGTATCGGCACAGCAGATACCGAGAGATGATCCGTGCGACTTTTGCTTCTGCTTCCGCAGCGACATCATCTGTTTGCAGCAGAGCTGTCCTCCACCGATCCACGGTTGCCATGAAGAGCCCATCGACGGCTTCTGCTGTCCTCGATACGAATGTCCCGTGTCGATGGCGACGACGCTCAACGTCACGACCACGACGACGACGACGACGACCACACTCCCGCCGCACTTCCTCCCTCACGCATACAAGGGCGCGGCGCAGCGGCGAGGTTGCTACATCAAGGGTCACACATATCAAGTCGGCGATACAGTGCGTGGCTCGTCCGGGCCGTGCTTACATTGCACGTAAGTAGTCTAACATGTAATCTATAAGTATAAATAAACGGGCGAAAGTGAATTAATTCCATGGAGGAGTTGTTTAACGCGATCCCACCGTCACCGTTCCACCTTCGCTCAACGCGTACTGGACAGGGATTGCAACCCTATACGATGAACCTACCGCGGATGCGTTTCAATCGATCTTGTAGATCTTTCATCTACAGAACCGATAAACTCTGGAACGCTCGGATGTAAAATGTAATATTTTGACAAATTCAAGTGTAGTGTACTACCACAAGGATGCTGAATAAAGAACTAAAGCTCTCCCTGCCCACATATTTCCCTCCATGTACAGTCTTGAGTCCTTCAAGAGGGGCGTAAATAGTCACCTGTCAGGCCGGCATGGCATTCGCAACCCGCGCTTAAAACCGAATGTCCATGGGCGAGGTTAGTCAACTTCTGGGTGGCTCGGCGCCATATGTCGCGCTCTCAGTAAAAAAAAAGTCGAACACCATGATAGCGTCATATTCATATAGCCGGTCGATTCTGTACAAAATTATGTAAGTGGCTAGCCGCGCACTAGGCAGCTATGGCTGCGCAGCCAGGCTGCGGCAGCCAGTAGAACGTATGGTGGTGTATGGGCGTCCGCG
>WYDE02056479.1:0-12243 GCA_009867175.2 Adela reaumurella | reverse complement strand
TCCCCTCTCCCGAGATGCACTTGGGCGGGGTCTGATGTAATACCAGTACTAGATACTGAGAGTCTGAAACGACCAGACGAAGAATTTATGTCCGCATGTGTATATCGCACTAATTGGCTTGCATGTGTCCGTTGTGATATATTTAATTGTTATATAAATAATTTATGAAGCGGCACAAAGCCGTCAGTAATGCAATGCCGTGGCGCACGTCACTTCGGCGAATTTCACCTGAACTATCAGGAAATTATGGTCTAGGAGGCAGAGAAATAAAAACAAGTTACTCTGTTATGAAAATGATTACGCTGGTCGTATTCCTTATTTATTTCGGCATCAAGAACATGTCGATCAGGCCAATAAGGATTTTTTTTTATGGAAACTGACACGGATGGCTACATCATCTAATGCACCAGTTCTTCAGGTACCAGTGATGTCAGCCTAAACACTTTGGTGAGTTATGTAGGTGGTGCCATGTCAGCACTTCCCTCAATCCCAACCAGCTACACTGAACTGGACGAAAAACACGAACTATGTTTCATAGCCGCTTCGAACGACCTTCATTCAGTGCGGTGGGACCAACCCGGCCATTTTAACCTACCACCATGTAAGGAGAGGGAAGGGACCTACAGTTTAACATGGAATGCGAACCACGACCAGCGTCAACGGTCAAGCAGTCACCCATCCAAGTCCTGACTGCTCTCAGCAGTGATTAACTTCGGTCATCGAATACAGAATACCGCAACCACTGAGCCAACGACGCTGATAAAATCCAACTAGGATGGACCATTCAAGTTTAAAAAGGACTTAAGCAACACTTCAGTGTAGCCGGCACTATCAAAGGGGGAAGTACTGACATGGCACCTAGTTCACCCGGTGTTATGGGCTGACATCACGGACGTTGTAGGTGATGTAGCCAAACCGTGCCAGTTTCCAAAAAAAAAACCTCACGTTTGGTGAATAATTTTGTGCTGTAAGGTTTGCTGCATCGTGTTTTAACTATAGTTAGAGGATATACCGAACTCTAACATATAATAATTTTGAAATTTTAGAATATTATAAGGAAAAATAACTTTTCATGATAATTTTGCAAATTTTGCAGTTTCTTTGCATTTTGTTTTTTTAAATCCAAGTTCAATATTAAAAAAATAAGTATTTGACATAGTATTATATTATACCGTTTTAATCGGGAAAATGTGCTCATTCTAACGGTGCATAACTTACATCGTGATTACTTGACAGTTCGCCGATTAAAAGCAAAGAAATTTCACTTTTTTAATTTTTCTGAAATGTAATACTTTAGTTTTTTTTTTATTTCGATAACTTATTGAATAAGCAAAACATCAAAATATTTATACACCCTTTTAGCCTGTTTCATTGACTGTGATTATCAGTAATTGTGTGTACTGCATCGCTCAGTATGTCTTGGTGCATTACAAGGAACGCGAACAGCTGAACGCTAAACGGCTGGCCAAACTCTGAGTGTGTGGCCTTATAACACATTAAAAACACGAAATACATTCTAGCAAACTGAAAATGTGCACGTTTATCCATTTAGACATATTGTTTGGCGCAGGTGAGGGAACTATGTCGCGACTGGTTTCCCATCGAGTATCCCCAGTCATGGTACGAGGACATCACATCGTCAGAGCGGTTCTTCGCTCTCGCCGCCGTTTACAAGGGGCTCATCATCGGACTCATTGTGGCCGAAATAAAGCCCTACCTGCGCCTCAACGCGGAAGACCGAGGCATCCTGCCGAGGTGGTTCGCTGCCAACGATGTCCTCGTCGCTTACATCCTGTCACTGGGTGTTGTACGGAATTACAGGAGGTAGGCAGGTGCTTCTTTTATTAAAGAGTAATATGGGAATTATGCATAAAAATTGTGATTTTGGTTAGGGCTTTAGACATTTCAGCTATGCTAGCCCCATAGTAAGTAACTATGTATTTATTGGCTAAGCGAAACAAGCCTAGTACTCGGCTAAGGTCACAAAACGTTTGGTATTTGTTTGTTTGGATGTTTGTCTGCACAACTCCTCGTAAATGGTTCAGCCGATCGGGCCGAAATTTTTAGGTTCATTCTATATGCCAATAGCTCGCCACACCACTTTTCAACTTCCTAGAAGAAATGACAAGAAACTTTGCTGCAAAATTTTCAACGTCCATCGCGAGGCCTGTTACGACAAGACTGACTTACATCTTCCTTGTTTTTATATTTCAATCTACTCCAGTCATAATCAAAGCCAGCGACTTTATTAAAAAGGTAAAAAAATTAAAAATTTTCTCCCCGTGCCCGTCCCGAGGACTTCACACATTTAAAAAAATTTAAATTGCATTCAGCTCAGCAGTCATGATAGTCAATTTTCAGATACCCTTTCTTAAAGCTAACCAACATTTCAAATGGAGCTTCTGTGCAAATTTAATCCTTCTATACCCACCGGTTTATGCTGTGTGTTATCTGTCAGTGAATGAGTCAGTCAGAAGTAAATAATAAATAATAAACACTTTTCTTCTTAGCAGATGGCGGACTAATTGCTAGAGGCGATTTCTTCCAGACAACCTTTATACACTACAACACATTCGTTTTAGTGTATATACATTTTATAAACATGAGATGTTATTAAGTGACATCAAATTTTATTTTATTTGTGGTCATTAAGTTCACCATTGGTTATATATATGAAAAACTTGTAGTGATAGAAAAACGAATTTTTAGGCTTTTTCCGCATAATTTTTTTTATTTTTAGTAGAAACTTTGACACAAAACTTTCGCCCTTCAAAATTTAGCAAACATGGCATGCGTTACCCCAGAATATGAAGAATGGTCATAATCAATGTTAAGTATGAATGTTGCATACTTGAAAATATTTTATAAAAAACCCCGACAAGTGCTCCGACCGGCTTCACTTTTACGGTTAATGCTGAACTATCTTAAATTGTAGTATCATGAAGTATTTACTTAAACACTCTCTATAACATTTTCTTTTTTGTGTAGAAAACCTCATCAATTTCTGACGAGCCCTTCCAAAGATAAATGGTAACAGACAAACACATCCCTCTATACACACAACTCTTTTTGAGTTGAGGGGTTAAAAATTACCTCACGGCTTCATAAAAATGCTTATTACAGGTCCGGGGTGGCATCACTCCTGCTGGAGACGCTCATAACGCACCTGGCGGGAGCGGTGTCGCGGCCTCCGTACGAGCATCGTGTGAAGGCTCTCTTCCTGCACGTCCTCACCACAAACACAGAGGCTATACACTTCTATGAACATAAGAAGTCAGTTTTTTTCTCCAACCTAATACACCAACATACAACCCAACATTATTTCCAATATTTCTACAGATCTAAATCATTACATTGTCAATATTGCTTGTCAATAGTTAGACGTTTGTAGCAATGGTTCGCATTAAGGCCTTCTTTCTCGATACAGGATGTCTCAGGCAACGCATGTTATATCCAAACTGGGTTCTCCAAATGCAAAATAATGATGCGCAACACAAATATGAAAGAAGTCTTCAGTTTGTTTGAGATTTTCTTGAATTCCAATTTGGCAAGTACATATTGAAAATGTATGGATTCAAATTACCGCGGTCGTTAAATAACATTTTGAAAACTTACCGCTCTTCTCGCGACGACTTTATCGGATTGTCCAGAACGTTTGCTGCGCTCTTAGCGAGCACACGTCTCCATGAACATGAGCACGACGCTCTGTTAGAAACGCGGAACAATCCGTACCGCGAGACGAGCCGTAAGTTTTCAAAATGTTGCATTTGGTAATGCTTCTCATGAGTTTCCATCAACAATAGGGTGTTCTGCTAACATGAGAAACTTACAAACTAACCTGTTTAAATCACTTCTGGCGACAACAGATATCACCTTGTATTATTTATTTTTGGTAGATAATATATATAATTTCAGAAAAAAAAATTTCAATATTTAAGCAAAAAGTCACGTGACCGGAAACGACCCATGAAGTTACCTGTTGATACCAGAATCCTCGTTGTTCGATAAATCGAACCATCAGGACTTAAATTCCGCGTGGTTCGATCAATCGAACTACGCGATCGAACCTCGCGGCCGGAAGGATATTTCCATTGAAAGCTCAACGTTTGCGATCATTTTGGCTTTATATGGCTTTATTGACTGATGACGTACAGTCATGTGGCTTAGTGTTTTTGCGCGAACTTTTCAATATCTAAACATATAAAGCCAAGTTTCTACAACTGGGCGGCCGGCCGACGATTTAACATACTTCATATGTATTATCGCTTATAACTCGAGAACCACTTAATCAAGTTCTTCCGGTTTTCAAGATTACTTTAGGCTATAAAGCATTACGCTACGTCATAGGGGCGCGCGGGTTTCGAGCAGCGGGCGCACCTACTTAAGATATAAATCAAATTTTTAGGTAATCAAAAAAACTTTTTTTGAGAATTTTTTATTGTGATGTGCATAATTATATTTTGTGTATTGGATGTTGATTTGCAGATTTCGGTTGCACTCGTTCCTACCTTACTACTACTCCATCAAGGGCCGCAGTAAAGATGGCTTCACCTACGTGTACTACGTCAACGGAGGTCATCCACCCTGGGGAATATAATATCCTTTTCAATAGTTATCTTTGCATCATTATGCCCTTTTCTCCCACTGCTCAGCAACTCGACTGTTCAACTGTGCTTGATAGGGCCACTGACCACTTAGCTACATGTCGGATATCCGATTCATTTAATAACAAGACCAGGATGTACTCCAACGTCCGTCTGGGACACAGGTTTTTATCTATGTCCCACCAATGAGCCCTGACAACCAGCGGGGGTGAAAAGGCGTTTACTTAGTACCTATCTATACTATGATCTATCATCATATTATAGATCGTGTTGCAAATCCTACGGATATGCCGACATTAGGAGTGGGATTGCAAATCCTACAGATGGATATGACGAAATATATTGAATGGGACCTGTTGCTATTTGTGAACATTACATGGGCGGAAGTAGATTCACTCACCTGCTTCATGCGGCGTGGACTCTCGCCTCGCTCCTTCAGCCTCCGCCGGCCAAGGATGGTGAAGCCTGACCACGACCAATACCTATTCTGCCTACAATTGACGTCAATCGCTAACACAAAATAAGTAATGGAGGCGATACCGAGTTTCACCGCCAACATCCGCCGGTCGGTCCGGGGATGACGGGCTCAAACACAGGCAGGTGCCGGCGCTCCGTGCCGCCGCCGTCGACCCCGTCGTCGTCCCGGTCTCCACGTTCCGCACAGTAATGTTCACCGTGGCGGGATTACCGTTCCCACCACTTACATAATATCTCCTTGGGCTGCGGCCAACTCGCCGCACCTAGTCCCAGGAGGGAAACCACCGAACCCGGCATCATAACCGCTAATCGGAACCACGCGGTTCCAACCTCAAAATGGCGCCGCCTGACCGCCGGATCGGGTCCGACGGCCGGCTCCACCTCTACGGACGCGCACACACCAGACCAAGTCTGGTTTTCACACTACTGCGAGGTCTAAAACGGGACCATTCTACCTTGGCGTCTCTTCAAAAAAAAATTTTTTTTCCAATTATGCCCCTTTTTTTCTACAAATCAGCTTAATTTCCGAAACTGATTAACCCCCTGAAAGCTGTCGGTTAATTTAATTACACCCTGTATATGTAAAATTTCATGGATGGGCTAATTTAATGTATGGGTCAAATACGCCATTCACTGGAGTAAATATTCCTTGACTGCTATGTTCACTGACTATGTGAAGTACTGGGCGAGTGCTGCGTGGAGCGGGGGAGGCCTATACCCATGGCTGTGGGGCAAGCTGAGGGCAGCGCTCACTCTCTCCTGGCACAGGTAGCCGATTTCTGCATACAGGATACAAGTAACTATCTATACCTACTGTATTGTGTACGCATGATATAGTACAGGTCATAGAAAGCCACCCCGTGGCCTGCCTAGAGTATTCATTACCGATTACTCCTCTCATTGTTGAAGATAGAATTTTGTTTCCGTCTGTTACTGTGTTCTGACTTAACTGAATAGTAATAGAATTTCTTGATGCAATTATCATCTTTTGAAACATTTAAAATTTTTACCCTACGATGTTATCAAATGCTTTTGTAAAGTCGATAACAAAGAATACGGTAAGATTTAACGCTGAAAATATTTTTCTTGTTTCAGGAACATCGGGAAAGCTGCAGTGAAAGGTTAGACGTTCATGAGACATTACTTCAAAGAAGTTTAACATTAGTTCAAAACATGATTATAGTACAGTATATTTTTCAGCTAAAATGCTCATTAAGTAATCAAGTTTCAGTAATGCATGATGACTTTAAACAATACCTAGTCATAACTCTTTCATTTTTTTATATTCAGAACTTCATTACGTTGCATTACTAATATTATTGATGGCTGATTTTAAATGTTAATTCATCCCTGTTGATTCATTGAACTTCATTTTGGGCATGATCATTGTTTTGGACTAAACAGTTTGAACAAAAATATTATGTGAAATAGGATAGATTGTCTGTTGTAGGGCAAATTGTAGGAACATCTCTACACAAAAACCGAGATGTGATTGTAGTTTAATGTTCTAGGTGCTTTGGAGTAGATGGAAATTTTTCAGAAAGTATTGTGTAATACTCCTTACGCCCGTGGTCATTTTACTTACGCAAAATGTTACCGATTCATATTATAAATTGTTGTTTTTATAATAAATTCTAGTGGTCTGAAAAAATTGTCTTGAAAATCACAAATGGCCGTAACCATATAATGTGCCAAGTCAAAAATGTAAAATTTATTTTTCTTTACTTTATTTATGTACTCCATCATTCAATAACCACAAATAATAGTGAGACATTGGAATTTAAATTTGTGCAAATTTTTTAAATTCAAAGGTCTTAAAACTTTGTATGGCCACATTCCATGGTCTTATTATGACTAGTGCTTATTGAACGATGGAGTAGAACATAAAAATAAAGTAAAAAAAACTTACCACAAACATTTTATTTTTAATAATTTAATTTTTTTTTTACTATTTGGTTACTGCCATTTGCGACTTTTAGACTATTTTTTTTCTGACCACTAGAATTTATTATACAACAATTTAATAGTGGGAATGGGTAACCTTTTGCGTAAGTAACATTTCCACGGGCGTAAGGACTATAAAGTCTGGGCTACAGTTGCGAGGTACTCTCAGTGTTGAGAAAAATCTCGTATACACGTAATCAGTTCTCTCGTACGGGGAGTAATCTAAATATAGTTTTCGCCAATTTTACTTTTTTTTTTCATAAAAATACAAAATGAAACGTCATTGCCATTTTATGTGATGATCTTTTTGGCATAGACAGAATATAAATTAGTATACAAAGAAGTGCCATGTGTACCGTTGATATCTTAAAAATACAGAACCAATCAATTTACAATTTTTCTGTATTACATTTGTGTTCAAATGTTGTATGCTGTGATAGAATAATAAAGACTCGACATCCCTTAAAATAACATTTCACATTTTGGCTTTGCCTGAGTATCTCTAATAAATTTTGACTATCTGTAAAATACAATTAATTGCCTGTCTAATTTTTGCAAGTTGGCAAAATGGAGCAAAGATTAAGACCCCATAATAATTTATTGTTTCACCCTTGCCATGTTTCGTGTGACTCTTATGTTTTTTTTTATTATTTGTAATTATCAAAACTGAATATGAATTGACGAGATTCTTGCGTGGCTGCGGGATCGAAGATGGCTCTGTATTGTTTCATACAAGTATTGAGCGATCGTGTTATTTTAATTTTGGTTTAATACTTTGTAAATAAATCACTTATAGTTGTCTCTTGTCTTTGAGATGTTTAGAGTTTAACCAAATACTAATACAAAGCACTCTGATATATTTAATTATTGTACTAACAAAAGGGAAATTTTAGTAATTTTGCATGATCTCTTGTACGGTACCACTATTGTTTTCAGTTCAAAATCAAGATTTAGAATCTAGAATGGATTGTATTAATTTTACATTTAGTATTTGGTTCTACTCAAAATTATGGACTTGGTTGTATTTATTGTTGTCACGACTTCACTGCATTTTAAGTGGACCTTCATACTAGACAATTGAAGTACTGCGTTTCAGGGTTTGTGAAATTTCACACATTCATAGATATGTGTGTTTTTCAAAATGATTATCTTCAAACGTCGTAATCGGATGGTTCGCATGATGAGGTCTCTAACGTGTATTGCGTAGTTAAGCATTGTAAAGTTTGTAAGCATTGTATAGTGTAAGATGTGTTAATGTCGGAACGCGTGGTTGTCAATTATTCAACTTCCTTTCACATCTAGTAATATTCTTACCCTACTAAAAAAAAATTAAGGCTTTTTGAGTAATGTGAAAGATGCAAATTATTGTAAAAATCGGATCACATGGACTTGTTCGGCATGTTTTTGCTTTCACGCTGTCGAAAAAATCTGCAAATGATAAATCTTCGCATGTGGGATATGCACCTTTGTTGAAGTGTACACCTACGATTTAGCACACTATACATAGGGCCGAAATCCTCGATGCGATAGTATTGACGCAGTGCTCGATTAAGCATTCACGATAGTACTGCAGTTAGGCTTATTTGCACACTGCAAAAGTAAAATTGTACACAATATGACTAGGGGTTGACAAGACCTGATTCCGTACATCTCAAGAATGTGCATAAATAAAACATTAAATAAATAATAAGACAAATCTCAAGAAGTTAGGTATAAATTCATTCCATTAAAGTTCCCGGATGGTGATCTAGCTATATATAATATGAGTTTATACATGTCAGTATGTGGAATTATGTTGAGCTTACATTTAGAAAGAATACGTAAGAATCGTAATATTTTAGAAACATTAGCTCAATCTGAATGGAACAGACTGACATACATAAACTCATATTGCTGAGAACTTTGCGATCAGCTACAGAGAACTTTAATCGAACAAAATGTATTATACTTTGTGCATTTTTTTATATTTTGAAAACTTCCGGCTGTTCTCGCGGTAACTTTATCGGATTGTTCCGACGTTTCGAACAAACGTTCGACGTGTTCGTGGTCACGGAGACGTCTGCTAGCTAAATGTACATACGACTCGGTAAGTTTGCCGAGCTCGTAGCTAGCAGACGTCTCCGTGGCCATCAACAGGACGCTCTGTTCGAAACGTCGGAACAATCTTATAAAGTCGCCGCGAGAAGAGACGGAAGTTTTCAAAATGTTGTTTAGCGACTGCTCTGATTTGAAAAGTATTGTATTTTTTTGTATTGATTATTTAAAGTTTTATTTACATGCCTTTTTGAGATCAACGCATTCAGCTCATGTGCAGCCGTTAATTCCATTCCACGAAATAACGGGCTTGTTTATTTAGAAATGGAACAAACAATTTCTTTTATGAAAAGTACAACATGTCTCACGCCAGACCTAAGCCTTCAAACATGCCTAAGGGCATTCAAACATTTTCAGAGGCTGCAAATATTTTTCCTTCGTTCAGTTTTCATAATGTGTTAAAAAAACAGTGCCACTATTTGTAGTTCACTTTGCCTTATTTATAAAAGCCATTGTTTTTTTTGTTTTAATATTGCTAATGTGTGAAAGAATCAATGATAGTCCTTACGTCCGTGTATGTTTTACTTACGGAAATAGTTACCGGATCCAACTATGAAATTTTTATATTATATTATGTTCTAGTAGTCACAAAACAATTAAAGTCAATATTGGCCAAAATCGGAAAAATAAAAAATTTACTTACTAAATTTTTTTTATTATTTTGTTCTCCTTATTAAAAAAAAACAGAAAGAATAGTAAGACCATTAAATGTGACCATAAAAAGTTATAAGACCAGTTGAAATTCAAAACTGGTCAACAAATTTTACCTGGAAAAGGAAATTTTCCAATTTATTTTTGACTTGTCACATTATATTTTTACGGCCACTTATGACTTTTAAGACAATTTTTTTGTGAGAGCATAATATTCAAGAATTTCATAGTAAAAAAAAAATTACCTTAAAAATAAATTTTTAGCAATTTATTTTTGGCAATTTATAAATAAATTTTTAGCAATTTATTTTTGACTATATTGTTACGGCCATTTGCAACTTTTTTAAGCCACTTTAAAAAAAGGAGTCTTCTCTATTCGTATGTATGTTTGTACGTATGTATTTTTCTTGTCCACGATTTTCTCAACAAAACATTTTTATGAAACTTTCGCTAAAATATTTCGTAATTCAAAGGGAGTTTTAGACCTAAAAACCATAGAAGCTGTTTACATTTTACGGGTTCGTAGATCTAATTTATAATTTTCTCAGCAACCCGTGAACCAATTTCGATTAAACTTTCAATAAAATATTTGTAAGTTAGTGGGAAGGGTTTAGGTCCACATAGGAGCTGTTAACATTTTACGGGGTGTGTAGATCTAACATATGCTTTTCTCAGCAACCTCTGGGCCGATTTTGATAAACTTTCCAATGAAACATTCACTACGTCAGCAGGAAGGTGTTAGGTCTAAATACCATAGGGGCTTTAACATTTAACGGTTCCGTAGAACTAACTTTAAATTTCTCAGCAACCACCGGGAATATTTTGGTGAAACTTTCAATAAAACGTTAGCTGCATCAGCGGAAAGTTTTAGTCCTACATAAATACACTATGAGCTGTTCACATTTTACGGGTCCGTAAATCTAACTTATAATTTTCCTAGCAAACAGATGAAAATTTCACTGACAGATTTGTTACGTGAATGGGAACGTTTTAGGGCTAAATAAAATAGACACATTTTATGGGTTCCGTTTACCTGTATTATAAATTTCACTGCAACCACTGGGAACTTATAATTTTTTTTTTTCATAGGGTTTTGTCGAGTGTATTGTGATTATTTATGATTTATATAATAGCATCTTGCTTGACACATCCCTAAAAAACAAGAAATAATATTTATTAAAAAAAAAATAAACTTCAAAAGAAAGCAATAAAAATTGTGATATATTATTTTCCTATTTCTAAGAACTACATAAACATAAACTGGTATGTTCACTTAACCTCACATAACCTTTCCTTTTTTAAGACGCTTGCTTGCTTTTCTATTACTTAATCGGCAGCGACTTCAAAAAGGGAAGGTTATATGAAGGGTACGTGAAGTAGGTACTTAGGAATAGGAAAATAATTATTTCACACTTATTATTGCTTTTTTTTGAAGTTGATGATTAATTTTAAAAATATTTTTTTAATTTTTCTAACCACTAGAATTTATTATAAGTACAAAAATTTCATAATGGGAATTGGTAATTTTTTCGTAAGTAAAATGCACATGGGTTAAGGACTATGAGGAAATATGGTTAGTTATTGAGTGTAAAAAAAGTGTTCCTGTGCCCTCAAACTTGTTATTTATCTTCCAATGTTGAATATTTGCAAGGTATTATGTTTATATGTAGATAAATAATGTATCTCACGTTATAAGTATTTTTCATCATGTATAAGTTGTATCAAGTGTAAAGTTAATTTTCTTCAAAACGTTGCAGGAAACCTTTTTTACTGGGTTTTATTTAAAACTATTTCAATTATGTAAATAGTTTAATGTTCACCACTACTACTTGACTAATTATAAATGTATTATATTGTATTATTGTTGACTAATTAATTAGTCAATTAGTTAGTTTATTCCAGTTCAAGCCGCTATATTTTGTATTATTATTTTTTATAATTTGAATGAGAAATGTTTTTTTTTCTATTTACTGTCGTCCTTAATTTTTTCTTCAAGAATTTCTAGTCTTATCACTCGTAAGTTAAATAACAGAATGTTTAAATCTGATGGAAGATAAATTTCTATATAACTACTAGTAACTTTCATCCATATTTATAAATAGTGTCACAGCTCTTAACAATGGTTTCCCTTGAAAACTTATTTAACATGCTAATGTTAGAATATATTTCATAGGTTGTACATTACATGGAAATTATAAAACCTGATTATATTAAGGGGCGGACAAGACCTGATTGTTTTCATCTCAAGAAGGTGCATAAATAAAATCTTAAATAATTAATTAATTACTAATTTTAATAACTAAATGAAATTCAATTAAAATTCAATTGTGTTAGATTTTTTACGATTCAGTCGTTGGCGATTTACTTACAATTTTTATATTGTGAAGTAACTAAACTTGAAAAATCCCGAGCAGACTTTAGTGTCCGATGCTAGCACGCGTCTAGCGACGACAGCATATTGTTGGATGTAAAA
>WYDE02056369.1:0-12243 GCA_009867175.2 Adela reaumurella | reverse complement strand
GAGCCTGTCGCCCTTTAGCACGGCATCTTGTCCTTATCCCTTAGTCGCCTTTTACGACATGCATGGGAAGAGATGCGCAGTGGGGTCATTCTTTTAAGTGCCGGCTCCACACGGCACATTGTTCTCTAGCAAAAGAATGATTTATTGGTCATTCTCTTAAATAAAGTAATTTAAAAAAAAAAACTAAATGTGGCTTAAAATATGCTGTGTTTAAAATATGGGCTGAGAAACAAAAATTACAATCTTACATGATATTACACGATTTTTGAAACAACAATGGCATGTCCATTTACAAAAAAATCGTCTAGCCAAAAGTGGCAGTTCATGGACTAAGCCGTTTTCGTTTCAATTGGCCTGTCTGCACTGCAGTATATATAGTAAATGGATACAGAAACTGCCACTCATATATACATAATATATACATGTAATACACAGTGTTCAGTGGGCTTGGTGGCAAAGTTGTTTAACACCATGGAAGCCAAAGCCGGAGGAGACTCAGACTCAAATCCTAGTCAGGCTGAATAAATTTTCCAAGTTTTATAAATTTTCAGTTTCATCTAGTATACTTTTACATAGCTTGATCAAATCGTTTAAAACATATTTAAGTCCAGGGTTAGATAGAGTAGGTTGCGATGGTTTTATACAAATCATTTTATTGTTTACCTATATCTTAAAAGTATCCCTTCAAAATGTTAACTATACATCACTTAATGACACTCGCCACGATTGACACCGTGTGTGTAGTCGAACACTTCTTGTCACATTTAATATAAAATTCTATATATGCATTTGCTTTGGTTCAAATAAAGCATATACCTATGCACCAAAACAGTGAGTCATGGAGGACAGGTTCAATGAATCTCTGGAGTTTAGCTAGACTAGGCATTGAAATAGGCGTGAATAGGCACCTGTCACGCCGGCTTGGCATTCGCGACCCTCGCTAAAACCGAATGACCATGGGCGTCGTTAGTAACCTTATGGGTGGCTCAGCGCCATATGTCGCGCACTCAATAAAAAACAAAAAAAACTAGGGTTCATAAGAGTGCCAATTCGAAGATACAGTCAAACTTACAGTTCCGAACTCCAAATAATGTGTTGCGGCGTTTGCTTAAGTGAGTGCACGACGCTTAATCGAGAGGTAGTGAGTTCAAATTTTTCCAAATTTTTAAATCTCAAAATTACATAGCTTCGCGGTGAAGGACAACACCGCTAGGAAATATATGCAGTAACAATACGACTTTGGTGTAATGCATTAAGGTTGACTGGAAGAGATTTCCTCTGGCAGTAAGTCCGTCTCCTGCCAAGAAGAAAAGTGTGCATTTGGAGCAATGTCCAGTCGCACGCAACACGCGTCATACATTATTAATTTGTTTAAGTATTAGCTGGACACCTTGGAGCCGCCATCAGCGTGGATCGTTGTGCAATGTGCAGACGACGCAGCGACGCGCAACGCGGCGCCTAAGAGCATTCGGGTAGCGTACGGGGGCCGCGAATTCAGTGCCGGTGTGACAAGTGCCTTTTTACAATATGCATGAAGGGTCAACTGCAGTTTGAGGAAATTGTATTTCAAAGTTTGCCAATGCGGGAAAATAAAAGAAATGCTGGAGCGCTCAGCTCACGCTTTAAGCAGCCCTACAGCATAGGGATGCACAGATTCTCAGAGCATACGCCGTTGAACAGTCGATAGAACACACTCATTAAACCAACGTGTATAGTATATAATACATAAGAAAATGTTTGTACAATTTAATAGTGTTTCTCATCGATACTCATACAACATGGCGGCGGCGGCGAGGCCAGTAAGTCAATCAGCTAGTACGAGCAGAAGCGGAGGAGGTTGTAGGTATGCTCGTAGAATAGAGAGAGGTTAATGCGATGATTCAGGAGTGGGACGTTTGCAGCCTCTCTTCATCGTCGCCGTCGTCGTCGTAGGTGAATCATCGTATCGCATAGCATCGCATGACAAGACGCCGCCGATAATCAAACCATTCGTCTGCTATATTGGTCGTAAAAGACGCATTATATTGTAGCTCACTAGGCCGTGCGAGACCGTGCAAGCTGGAGAGATATGTGCAATGGAATTATTTAGACACACGAGACAGCGGTCAGAGCACTCGCCTTTCGAAAGAGGTCCCAGGTTCAGATACACATGGTATGTAGGTAGAAAGTTTCTTCGTAGCACAAAATAGTTTTAATATTAGAAATGTTTTTTGGATGGATTTCATAGAAAAGTGTGACGACACGATTTTTTGAGAGCGAAAGGAAAACAAAAATGAAATTTATTTCAGTGGCTAGCAAAATCAAAGCGTAGCTCGAAGTTTCGAGTTCTTATGTGGAACTCGTCACACGCTCACTCCGGCAGATAGCCATATTGGAGATTTTTTTTTTAATGAAAACTGACCGGATGGCTACATCACCTCATGTACCAATTTTTTGGTACCAGTAATGTCAGCCTAATACACCTTGGTGAATAAGTTAGGTGCCATGTCAGCGCTTCCCTCAAATCGAGCCGGCTACACTGAACTGAACGGAAAACAGTTTTTCATAGCCGCTTCGACCTTTATTAAGTGCGGTGGTACCAAAGCGGTCGGGTTTGACCCTACCACCACATAAGTAGAGGGAAGGGACCTACAGTATAACGTGGAATCCGAACCACGGCCAGCATCAACGGTCAAGCGGTCACCAATCCATCACCTGACTGCGCCCGGCAGTGCTTAACTGCGGTAAGCGAGTACCGCATGCTGCACCGCTGAGCCACCAACTCTGACAAGACTCAGCAGTCTTCACTCACGATTGAAGTTTCTGCGCTTCCTGATTCCAATCGACTCACTTACGATACGCGGTAGCCGTCGTTTTTCGGGTAAAAATAATTTTGACCTGATTGAACCTTATCTTACCTTACCTTATCTTATATTGTACCGTGTGGGGCCGGTACTTAAAAGAAAGACCCCACTGCATTACTTCCCATGCATGTCGTAAAAGACGACTAAGGGATAAGACCAAGATACCGTGCTAAAGGGCGACAGGCTCGCCACCTCTCAGCTTGGCACGGTACTTCTACCAACTCATTCAGTAGGTGGGTTTTCGTGCCTTACATGCTGCTTGATATCTTGTCCGAATACCTAGCGAAACGTGGTGGTCGGTGTTGTGCTGTAATTTACTGTTATTGCAGCACAACACCGATTACTCGGCTTACCCCGATTGTCGGGATAAAAGCGTGAGTGATATGTGTGTACCGTGTGGGGCCGATACATAAAAGAATGACCCCACTGCATCTCTTCCCATGCATGTCGTAAAAGGCGACTCAGGGATAAGGACAAGATGTCGTGCTAAACGACAGGCTCGCAACATCTCATCTTGACATGCACTTCTACCCATTCATGCAGTAGGTGAGTCTTCGTTCCTTACATGCTGCTTGATAACTTGTCCGAATACCTCGTGTACTGTGGTGGTCGGTGTTGTGCTGTAATTTACCGGAGTTCTTGCAGCAGAACACCGATTGCTCAGGTTACCAGGATTGTCGGGATTCAGCGTGAGTATATGTATATATGTATGATACGTATGTATGTAATAAGTTTAATTATGTATTTAAAACTAAATTATTTCCATGAAAATTAAGTTTATTTATAAGTAGTTTTTAACGGATAATTTTATTCACATACTTACCATCACGCCTCTTCTCAGAAGGAGTATCGGAGGAGGGGAGACGATTGAGCTCCATGTGTAACGTTCCTGACGTACATCCTTTGCTTCATCCACTGTCATACATCGTTTCATACATGTTCGTTGGTTACGGTGGCTGCGAACTAGCCTTTCCTTAATAGGTTACCTATTTGGTAATATTTTTCTCTTACGCGTGTATTTTTCACCGTATCTTTCAAAGATACACGACATGTTATTTTCAATGAACGCATTTCAACTGCATTTATTCTACCCAAAAAATTAAAGTTTCAAATAAATAATATGGTTTTCATAAAATAAACAAATAGTTTAAATTTCTCCTTTCTTCTGTTTTCGTTTCTGTTGGAACTCTACGGCGGAAACCTAGAACCCGATATTTTAAAGATCACTTTATGAAAAGTAAAAAAAAATTGTTACCATGGGTCAAGCCTAGGCTAGAAGAAAAACATTAAGTTTAAATAAATAAATGAAGACACAAATAAAGTAAATACAATGAGAACATGTAATTATGGCAGTATTAGCATAGATTACTAATGGTGAATTATCGTATATTACAGCGCGTATTAACGCGACACAGAAATACTCTAAAATTGAATAAATTGTTACGGTAGAGACGCAATCAAATTGGTTCCAATAAACCTAATTACTATATATACGATAATTTCGATGAGAGACGTATCAATTTGAACCAGAATTGCTCCCGGATCCACAACCCATCCAAACAAAACACCAACTAAATAATGTGTTCTCTGTCGCCGACGATGCATCTCCAGCAGGGTGTGAAATTTATAATTTCTAGAAATATAATCGATTTCATTTTAGATTCCTTCTGCATATGGAGCTACTTTAGTTTTTCTTCTTATATCTCGTGTTCGGTCCACCCGAATAAAGTTTTACTATTATATATAAGGTGACGGCTTCAAAACTCGTGTTATAAACACAAACCTGCTCCGCCTTATCTGTACTCATCTAAACAATATTATTATCTACAACGCTATCAATTTATATTAATAGGGATTTTAACTAAATTATTAGGAGCGTCACTATTATAGCACCTCCCATCTTGGCGGAATGCGAAACGGGTTGAGATGGCAGCTCAATAACTTCTCGTCGATTTATAACTACATTTGAGTGAACTGAGTAATATAATATCTATGCGTTGGGGGGTAGCAGACCGCACAGTTGTGGTATGTGGAATGATAAAATTATTTAAATTTGAACTTGGAAACGCGAGTCATCTGTTGTGTAAACGTGTGTTTTAAAAACTTGTGGACTATGTTTATGTGGAACACGCGCAAGGATTCTAAATCGCAGCGAAATTTCAGGTTCTCTAAGTGATAAATGATATCTCCAGATATTTCTTTGGTGCCGAGGTAAAGATTCCCTGAATAAATACGAGTAACCTACAAAAGTAAACTCAACGCACTTCATAAGTAAAAGCAAGTTTTAATGTTAACCACCAATACGCTCTCGTACTATATAAACTGTATTATTATGTTTATATTATTTCATTGCCACGCGTAATCTTTTGCTACTACCTACTTATATTTCGCAACATACCACTCTCAAATATCCAAAGGTCGACTGGAAGAAATCCCTGCAAGTCCGATAAGTCCGCCTTTGCCCCACATGTTATTTACCTAATGTAGTGTTTAGTTTTATATTTTTTTTTGGAGCAATAAAGAATTTCTATCATCTAACCTGCATGAGGTAACGTATTTCTCCAACATTGACTAGAAATTATAACATTAAAAGCTCATTTTCCAACTCGAGTCGAAGAGTCTTCTATAATTCCGGTGAATAGTGTTTGCTTAATTAAACAGCTTGATAAAATCCCAGTCCCTGTGAGCCTAAGAAGAGATTAGAGCCGACCTAACAAACAAATAGAATACATAGTTTGATAAATACTTCGTATTGGAACAATTCATTGATGTATTCATCTGGTACAGCAAATGAATACAGATGACAGGCTTAGTTTAGTATACAGATTTGCATACCTACAGCCAGCGTATTGAGTATCCGCACTACACTACTCAGTACAAGAGTCAGTAAGCGTGACTCGCGTTCCAACGTGCAGTCCACTTTTTAGGGTCCCGTCCCGTACCAGGAAATGATAAATTGTTCAGAGCAATCTTCCGTCCGTCTGTCAATCTGTCTGTCAAATACGATTATCTTGAAAAGAACGTATTGTATTGTATTGTATATATTTATTGCTCTCAAATAAAAAAAAATAAGGGCAAAACGTAACACTTAATGCCTAGAGGCATTTTCTTCCAGGTCTTCTTTGGGGTCTGATAACTGCTACGTGAGTGGCGGAAAGAGATGCATACTGAATATTCATAATTTTAATGCAAAAGATAAGATAAACTTAAATACGAACACTTACGTACCTACGAAGTACATATTATACCTATATACCAAATATACATACATATACATAGATAGAGATAGGCTAAATATACCTGTTATGTACATATTACATACTTACAAACGGTAAGTCGTGCAAGGAGCTTGATCAATACTTCGATGAGATTCCAGTACTGCGGTAGGAAGTGACTTCTAACAAACCGGACTTTTTTATGTTTGTAATGCGAGCGGAGGACCACGGCTCCCTCAACAAAAAGCTAAAAAAAATTATATCGTTTGCAACTTAAAAAATCTTTTTTTTTTGGGAAATTGGTTATTTATGATACGATAGCTTTAATATATGAAAAAAAAACAGTTTTCATTTTTCTGATCTTCTAAAAGCTAGAAGTTAAACGATGAGGTTTCTAAAGCTAAAATTTCCGAATTATAAAGTTTAGTAGGTAATGAAATGAGGATATTTTTCCGCAGTTTCATAATTCATGTTTTTAGGGTCCAGTGCCTCAAAAGATAAAAAGGGAACCCTCATAGGATCACTTCACTGTTCTTCCGTGTGTAAATGTTTTTCTCAAGAACTGGTAGACGTATTATGTTGGAATTAATATTAAATACTAAAGTCATTTATGTCACATATTTTGGTACTCGCAAACCTAATAAGGTACTTCCCGTTGGCCTGGAATTATGAAATTTGGCAAGAAGCAAGCTCTCACAGCACAAGTAAAAACAACAATTATAACTTGTAGTTAGGTACGTATATCATACAATTTTTTTTCCTAAGTTTGTACGGAACCATCAGGGCGCGAGCGCTACTCGCACTTGTCCGATTAATTCTATTTTGTATCTACTAACTACTACGCAAAGCCGTCTTTCCTTCTCTCCACAAATACACTTTATAACACTTTTATTACAAAATAAAATATAAATATGACAGGAAAGGCTATTTTTGAGACTATGAGCTAATTCGAAAAAAAAAACAGACTGTACATATATTTAAAAACATTGTCAACTTACTAATTAAATCTATGTCCGTACATGGGCGCAGCAGAGGCAGCAAAAAATTCAATATTTTCCTAGCGCAAATTTGCGAGTGGACAATACTACTCGTTATTCCAGTTTCGCTACCATTCAGCAAAAAGTGAGGCCGAATGATGATATTTCTGCGGCTTCTTTGAGCCACAGAGAGTCTTCTGAGAGTCACAAAACCCCAAGTCTGGAAAATAAAATAAAAAATCCTTATGACGTGTAACATCGTAAAAATCGGTCCGGTAAGGGTGTCACGCGAGAAATGTGTAACGAATTAGTCTAGCTAGGTATAAAATCTCGCAGAAATAACCAATAACAACCATTTGGCGCTGTAAGTTGCGATCGAGACATGCAAGTTTGGAGATTCGACATTAAACGGAGACCTATCGAATGTAGGTACTTATCTACTAAAATTGGACTTTGGAAAATATTGTTCGAGGTAAGAAAGAACTGGCCTAAAAAAATCAAAGTATTAGTCGCAGCTTGCGCATAAGTTTACCTTAGCCAACCGTTGTCGTAATAAAGAACATTTGCATCAGGATTATTATGAGGATATTCGGTAGGTCGCGGCCGCACTAACTCTACCGGGCGCGACGGAGTTGCATCAAACAAGTGGCTTCGGTCGGACTGAGGAACCGGTCTAAGGTCGTGCATATCGGAGGTGACGACGGCGCCTACGCCAAATAGACAAATCTTATCGACCAGTATTACCTACCTGATCGACTCACAGTCACAACTATTTTCACTGCCGACGAATACGCAAAACTGGAGGTACACGCGTGACACGAGCCGACTTAGCTCCAACTAGGTATTAATATTACCGATCTTCGGACACACCACACGCCGTTTCGCACGGAAGAAATGTTTAGGTGACCAGATATATTGTATGGGGCGTCTCGAATAGGGTTTACAGATTCTTAATAGTCCATGTTCTTAATAGTGTCATCAGTGCGCCGTTATTGAGCGCTGCTTAATTAAACTGATTGTCTTAAATCCAGGATACCACTACGTTACCATATCATTTGATATAATACAAACCTTCGAATGCGTTAAATTCTAGGTATAAAAGTAACACAAATTTATCGGTGAGCCGCGCAGCTAAATTGATAAGCGTGCAGATAGATAAAGACGAATGCCAGTATCTATGGAGACGTCATAAATCCCCTCAACCTTGAACTCTCCGTTGAATGCGAAGAGTTACTCCTGCGCGCCGACGACACGACAGGCATGTTGTACCGACCGATAGCATCTGTGAATGGTCGGCATGCCGTCCACACAACGCCGGACAAATTGCTCACGCTCCTAATGCCTGGCCCGGACACCTCCAGATGGAGCCGATACACACACCGACAGATTAGGAGATAACTCGATCACAACGACTAGTCGCGCCGCGCAGTCGCGTAGTGATGCGAGCCGCCGTCGCCGGATGCGGTATTTACCGGTAAGCCTAGCTGCACTTACGGTACTTTCGGTATATGACCGACCGATATGAATCGGTGACCGATAGAATTATATAGAGAGAGAACATCAAATATCTGTATGTAGGTGCGTGAAACTAAATGTGTCCGGAATATCAGTGTAAAATTAAATATTACAGGGAGGCTTATTTTGATAACTTTTATAAATAATACAGTTTCTATGATAGAAATTGGGATACGAAAAATTATAAAAAAAATTTTTTCTTGAAAATTTAAATTTTTACTAGGATGTTTTTCTGTCTTATTAATGTTAAAAACGCGCTAGCATATTAGTCAAGTCAAAATTGTACTGTAACCGGTCGAGTCGGGTACGGGTGTTCACCGCCCTAGCGCGATCGGTACATAAGTATGTTTATTTAAAAGTATAACGAGCCATTGCCCTCGAGTGGTATGCCGTGTCGTACGTCCAACGTGAATAGTCGCTATAAAAATATAACATTCAAATGCTGATATCCGACATTAGAATACGCCGCAATAAAAAAAAGAGATCTCTCGGCCGGAGGCTGCAGCTTTCGAGTTTCTGCGGCGCGACTCCTAAACGAGTCGGAATTTTATCGGACACGACTATTTACGTGCACGGAACGATAAATTAAACCGTGTTTTAATTTCACGAGCGAGATTAGGATCGACCGAATATGTAGCCAATAATTAGAATCGATACCTGAAGCGAACGTCCGACGGAATAATCGGACGCAAACATATCGTTTATGATAATTGGGAGCCGGCGTTTAATGACGCATTCGCTTAAACTGACGGCGACGGACGAAAATATGATGAAAATATGATTAGCCAATTCGATAAATAACTTTTTATAACGACATCGACACATGTAATGAACGAAATTATGCCGCAAACCCACGGGCCCATTAAGCCACAAGGCGTAGTCGTCCGTGTACCGGGGCGCAGCGTGCGGCTCGTCATTTCTTCCATTATTATAATCTCGCGAAGGTGTTTGACACGAGATTAACTAATTAAATCTTTAAGTGTGCACGTCATAAAGCCGCGATTGGCTCCACGTGAGCAGTCGTAACAGAAGTAATAAATGTCCGGTATAATTAGGCGGCTTCCGACTGAGGTTTGCGTATTCGCGAGCGAGCGAGCAGCGATAACGCAATGCGGTGCGGAAACTCGCATCGGAACGCGGCCAATGTGCGTTGTTTACAAAGCGCTACGGCTTCATTACGCAGATTACAGCGGTTTTCAGAAACTCCAATTAAGTACGCCATCGATGTTGGAATTACGACTTGTACGCTTATGTACTAGTGGCACAAACTCGTTGTAATTCTACGTTAACTGTCGTAAGTTTACCTACATTTATAATCGACTAAAGGTAATAGTGCAAACAGAAATGTCATTGTCACCAGGATGGAAACAGTGTTAATTAATTTAAAAAAACAGGTTGGTCTTCTACCTCAACGAGCGTGGGGCAAAACGGTCCACAGTAGCTTTACTAGCTGTTTGCTAAATTTTTTGGCGTCCGGTTCCTAATTCGAACATTTTCAGTAAAGACACAGAAATGGAAGCAATTTCTGATAGACACCTAGGTAGATAGATAGATAGATAGATAAATTCTTTATTGCACACAGAAAATAATGAGATACAGAAAACATATATCATTAGTTGAGCGAACCGAAGCCTAGTACTCGAGTAGAGTCAAAAATATTTTCCTGTCCGCTTGTCTGACCGCATAACTAAATGGTTCAGCCCAACGGGCCGAAAGTTTGTAGGTTCATTCTACATGCAATAGCTCGCCACATACCATTTTCAACTTCCTAAAAGAACTGGCAAGAAACTTTGGTGCAAATTTTTCAACGTTCACTTATGATTAGCGGAACTGAACGACGAAGCCTGTTACGACAAGACGGCGTAAATCCAACTTTTAGATTCAGATTAATTTATTAGTAAATATTTTGCATTTTGCACGTCAAAACTAGTTAACTAGGCGATCTGTCAAACAAATAGTAATAATTATCATCATAAGCATCATCACCAGCGTTTAACCACCCACTGATGGACATACGCCTCTCCAATTTGTTTCCAACCCTCCAGGCACTCGGCAAAACGAATACATCGTTTGCGGACCGCCTCACTTCGTCTAATGTTCATTACGTATAATCGTCAGAACGTATTATTTAAAAAATAAAATCAAAATAGACGATCTGACGATTATACGTATTTCAAACAAGAACAAAATTAAAGATTTCGTTTCAGTATGCTTTAAAATTCTAACTTGCAATACGTCTAACTTCCATTACGTATAATTTTACCAAAATAAATTCAATTTCATTTCGCTAGTACACGAGACCGACTCATAGTCCTTATGTCTATTGGAATATCAGTCAATATTGTCTGCAAACTCAATTTGATTCTTAGTGCGACTAGAATCTATAATTTGGAAATAGACACACTTACAGAACTTATAACGTCGGTGAACGTTTAAATATGCAGTTGTATGTTTGCGGGAACGACAGTGTGCGCACGAGTTGCGTGTTCGACAACAACTACAAAATCATATCAATCATACAACTACAAAATGGATTGATACACCGACGTTATAGGTTCTGGAAGTGACGTCATTTTATGCGTACTGACGATTATACGTACTGACGATTATACGTAGTGAAGGCGACTACATCGTTTGCCGGCGACGTACCGGATATCGTCGCCCCACCTGGCCACCATCCGCGAGAAAATTTTAATAATTCAATTTAACTTCAATAAAATTACATGAAATAAAGTAAAAACATTCATACATTCATAATAGACATTTTCCATTCTTGACAAAACAAAAAAAAAACATGAAATAGAAACAAAGCAATAAAACAGATCAACCTCAAAAGTATTTGAAGTCATAAAATATTTTACATAACACCCACTTGTGAAGTTGTTTTTAAACAGGCTTTCGTTTCCTTCCTGCTGCATATCTTGAAGGAGATTGTTATAAATATTTGCACCCCTCCATTTGATTATATTTTTGTTATTTCGTATTATTGTGATTTCGTGTCTGGAGGAGGTACTTGTGCCAGTTGGGGTATGAGTGCGTGCGTGCACTGTACTCCACCAGATTACTCCTAGGACACAGCGCAACCTTCTTCACATGTTAAGCCTCTCGGAATAGGGGTGTGCATAGTGCTCGTCCCAGGCAGATTGATTTGTGATATAATTTGAATAGAAATATGCAGTGTTTTCCAAAGTTTTCATGTTTCAACACTGGGCTGGAATTCTGAGGCAGTAGCAGGCATTGTGTTCAGGCATGTGCTTCGATTCTCTGACTTTGCTGCAGCACATTCGGTCACCCTAGAAGATCCCTCCTTGTGACAGTTGGCCAAGATTCTTACGAACGTTGTATCCCAAATCAAAGCCCTTCGCCTACTCGTCAAGAATACTCCGTTATTCTCCGTATACCCAGGATTCCCACAAACTCAGCTGAAGATATAAGGTCCAATGAGCATATATTCCATAAAAATAGCACCCAAGTAAGATTCTGCGAGTACATAATTGTTTCGGATCGCGGTAGCAACTCGTTCATCAATCAGTTAATATGCGCCGATCGCTATCTTAGGCCGTTGAATAAGGAGTTTATATGAGGGTCACCCATACATTAAATTGCCCGTCCATGAAACTTTACATACAAGTAGAGAATTACTTCATAATGACGAGTGACTCAGAATCCAACAAAATTTTTATATGGAACATA
>WYDE02056258.1:0-12244 GCA_009867175.2 Adela reaumurella | reverse complement strand
TATATATATATACTATACCACATTCGTATTGTTAGTGTATAGGTTTCCTCACGGTGTTCTCCTTCACCGGCGTGCATTGTAATTTTGCACACACATTTTAACCGAGATTTTGAAATCCGGGAAAAATTGTGCGCATACCAGGTATCGAACCCACGACCCTCTCGAGTAAGAGGCGTGCGCTAACCAACTAGAATACTCCGCAACCCCTTTAAAGGATTTTTAATTTTACCTTCTATATAAGATACTTATGTAAGAGTGCCAAAATTGCTGGAAACCTAGAAAAATCCCTTTATGAAATTTATTTCAACGCTTTTAAGTGTTAAAAAAGTGCTAGTTTTCGCGATTTTGTCTCCAAGTTGGCAACACTGGTGGTGAGTTGCTGAACTTGCTATAAACCTCTTAATTCCCCTCACTCACTTCTGTTTCATTCCTTGCCAGCTCTCTGCGACGGAAGCGAGTCGTTGGCGAAATTGGCACTCGATCGGAATTCGGCAGACGTCGTCGTCGCGAGCATCGGAAGAATCAATTGACCAAATAATCATTTTAAAAGTTGTGGTGAAGGAGTGGAACCTTTAGATAGAATATCTAATATCTGTTTAACGCGATCCCGCCATCCCCTTTCCACCTTCGCACTACGCGCAATGGGCAGCGATTGCATCCATACACGATGGACCTACCGCGAATGCGTATAAATCGGTTCTGCAGATCTTTCATCTACAGAGCCGGTAAACTCTGGAACGCTCTCCCTGCCCACATATTTCGCTCCATGTATAGTCTCGAGTCCTGGGGCGTGAATAGGCACCTGTCAGGCCGGCATGGGATTCGCAACCCCCGCTAAAAACCGAATTTCCATGGGCGTCATTAGTCACCTTCTGGGTGGCTCGGCGCCATATGTCGCGCTCTCAAAAAAAAAAATTCTGTACCCATGTTTTATGTAACCATGTATGTCGGGTCCGTCGCGATTCTATGTTCTCTCATAAACTCATAACTCAGCTAACGACTCAATCAATTCATATGGAATTTTCACTGACTTTTTTTTTATTATTGAAACTGACACGGAATGCTACGTCACCTATTTTCTAATTCAGCAGTTTTCTGGTACCAGTGATGTCAGCCTAAACACCTTGGTGAATTATGTAGGTAGGTGCCATATGAGCGCTTCCCTCAATTCCAGCTGGCTACACTGAACTGGACGGACTGAAAATAACTGTTTTCAGTGATTAAAGTGTTCTTCTGAATTATTTGTGTTGGTGAACCTTTTCAATGTTAAAAGAGTGTGTGCCATATGCACCTTGTTGGTCTAAATTTATAACTCGAAATATAGCCCGAAAAATCTATTTTCACCAATTTTGTTTTTTTTATTTTTGTCTTGTCACTTTTTGTGGTCACTTTCAATGGCCCTACCATTTGCGACTTTTAAGACTACTTTTTTCCGGCTTACTAGAATTTATTATTCAACAATTTTTTAATGTGAATCTGTAACCTTTTACGCAAGTAAAATATCCACAGGTGTAAGGACTAATTGCTTTTAACCAATGACTTTAAAAATTTGGTGAGGCGATTTTCTAGCACATGTATTAGTTTTATTAAATAATTTTTCGAGATTTACCCATTGGCAGAAACCCCGAAGTGCGGAGGCTAGCATCGTCATCGAAGGACGGCGACGTGCGGATATGGGACACTGTGTTGGGACACAGTGTGCTAACACTCGCCGGTCACACCAAGGCCGTCACATGCGTGCGGTGGGGAGGCAGTGGACTCATCTACACCGCGTCGCAAGACCGCACTATCAAGGTACTTTATCAAGGTGTCATTATAGAATTTGGGACATTACAAGAACCCAAGAACGGCGGCGAGGAGGTGGCGTGACAATGGTCACGGAAACGTCTGCTAGCTACGAGCTTAGTAAACGTACTCAAGCGTAAGCTCGTAACTAGCGGACGTCTCAGTGACCATGAACAGGACGCTCTGTTCGAAACGTCGGACTTTCCGATAAAGTCGCCGCAAGAAGAGCCGGAGGTTTTCAAATTTATGTAGAAAATAAAATTTTTGTACCAACCAACTGAAAAGACAGGCTTGATTTGAATTTGGAATTTGAATTTAATGATCAATTGCGATACTTTTTTGACTGAATGTATATAAAAGTTGATTCGTAAAAAGGCGACACACGCCCGCGCCACCTCCGTGCCGTGCGTAGGTAGTTAGGAACTGTATGCTCCTCGACAACGGCATAGGTGCGTCTTTGCGGCGACGTCGACGCCCGGCAAAGCTCTGATATTCGCTGCGCGCGCAGTGCCTAGAGATTGATATTATTTTGGTTTTAACTTTACGAAATTAGTATACCTAACAATAAAGTGATGAGACATGGGTTTATGAGTTTGACGTACAAACCAGTCAACGAGCTTCGGAATGGCGCCTTCCAACTGAACCGAAACTGAAAAAAACCACGCCAATCGATCAGAAGTCAAAGTCACATTGACGGTTTTCTTCGACTATCGCGATGTGGTGCACTCGGAATTATTACCAGAAGGTCTGACGGTAATTAAAGAATATTATGTGAGTGTTATGCGGCGTTTGAGAGCAAATTCGTTGAAAAAGGCCAGATTAGTGGAAAGAAAATTCTTGGATTTTGCACAACAACAAAGCGCCACCGCACAAGGCCATCATTGTGAACAAATTTTTGGCCAAACTCAACAAATAGCATCACCGTATTCACCAGATATAGCTCCGGCCGACTTTTTTATACATACATATCACTCGCACTGAATCCCGACAATCGGGGTACGCAGAGCAATCGGTGTTGTGGTGCAAGAACTCTTGTAATTAGCACAACAGCGACCACCACGTTTCGCTAGGTTTTCGGACAAGATATCTATCAAGCAGCATGTAAGGCACGAAGTCCCACCTATTGCATGACTCTAAGGAAGTACCGAGCCAAGGTGAAAGGTGGTGAGCCTGTCGCCCTTTGGCGTGGCATCTAGTCCTTATCCCTTAGTCGCCATTTACGACATCCGTGGGAAGAGATGCAGTGGGGTCATTCTTTTAAGTACCGGCCCATACGGTACAGACTTTTTTCTCTTTCCAAAACTCAAATTACCACTTCGAGGCACCCATTTTCAGTCGATAGAAGGAACGGAAGGAGGTATTGAACGCAGCAATCAATGGCTTCGCTGAACATATCCGGGCCCTTGGCAGTAGAATTGGGTGTCCATCGAGGTCGGGACCACCAGGTGGCGCCTCCGACTCCTTTACGCACTACGTTTCGGCTCTCTGCAAGCCCTCGTCAGCTAGTCTGCGATAACTAGTACGTGGAGGATTCCGCCTTTTAGCCAGCACGGCGCCTCTCTGAGCGTGGTATGAAATATAAATAATGTGTATTTCAGGTGTGGCGAGCAGAAGACGGTATATTATGTCGTACACTCCTAGGTCACGCGCACTGGGTCAACACGCTCGCTCTCAGTACAGACTACGTCTTAAGGACAGGACCCTTCCACCCTTTGCTGGACGCTAACAAGCCCACGTTGGACAGTGAGTATTGTACAATCCATCATCTGAATAATAATACCTGAATACCAAAACCACCTGTAGACCCATAAGAGTCTTGAGCTAACACACTTGTAGTCTATCATGCATTGATCCATTCTTTCGGAGAGGACAACTCCTACGCCTTGGCAAAAGCCCTTTCATTTTCTGGTACACCCGACCACAGGGTTGTGAAAGGACCGTGCGTGGACCTGTCCTTCCCCTTCCGCTTGGTCTCACTCACACACAACACATTAATTTGCCTCGCATCACGTACACTTCATCCTCCTTATCTTTCATCCCTCCACAAACATTCAATGTGGCAAAGCGGTCTTTCGTTGCTCACTTTTCACCTGTGAAACGCGACGTGACGAGTGGCGAGCTGCATCACCGTCATTTAATGGATGGATGTTAAACGCCATTTTCCGAGCAGCTAGGGAAGTTACTTCGACGGAGTCCCGCTTGATAAATACCTAAGAGATAAATCTTTAATGGAAATTCAACAACAATGCAATACAACTAATAAATAACTAAAAAAAGTTCATAAAAGTCTTCGTTTCGTTTTCTTCTTCACCGGTTCGGAGAACTGCCTCGAAGAACTGCTGATAGATCTTCTTCATTCTCGGAAGAGCTGTGAGCCTCCACTACCCTTTCAGGAACGTACACGTGAGCTAACGGCTTGCCTCTAGGTGGCGAGTTGGCAAGCTGCTGAGCGCGCAGTCTATGCTTATGTGACGTATTGAACTTGTCGCAGTACGCACACTTGTACTAAGTGTAGTCAAACAAATCTTCAAACACCATGCCGCCATGCTGCTGCATATGAGTGCGAAGCGCTTATCCGCTCCTGCGTTGAGGAAGAAGTTGAGGACTCGATTTAGCGCACTATTTTAACACTGTGTACTTAAATGAAGACCAAAATTAAATTAAGGACCTGCATCAAAGTAATATATCAGTCTCTTCGGCTAGGCGGCGAGAGATATAAAAAGATTCAAAGCAATTTGTAATACATATTGATTATAAAAGACGGCAGGGAGAGTGCAGGTTTTACTTAACGTCTCCACTTGGTTGGTACAGAGAATGAACTCCAGCAGAGGGCACAAGAGCGCTACAGGTCGGTGTGCGCGGAGGCAGCCGAGAAGCTGGTCTCCGGCTCGGACGACTTCACGCTGCTGCTGTGGCTACCGGAGAAGGAGAAGAGTCCACTCGCCAGGATGACAGGGCACCAGCAGCTCATCAACGATGTCAAATTCTCACCGGACACACGGTAACATCTTCATCTTCCACGCTAGATCCTATTGTCAATTTATTTAAATTTTTTTTTTTCAATTTCGTTTGGTTTCTATTAAAAAAAAATTATTCTTGATGAAAACGATTAGGATTATGCTTGGAAAATTCAAACTTTTTGTTCAGAGTGGATTTTATCTTTTTGTTCTTTTTTCTTCAACAACAACAAACAAGTTGTTGTGTTATACAGTGAACACAGAAATTAAAGTTCCACCTATCTCATCCTCGTTAACTGAGCACTTGTTTCTATACAATGATGGATACATTTCTATTATTAGTAGACCTACGTACATATGTACATATGTCCCTGATGTTATTCTTTTTCATTGGACACTAAGGTCGGGTTTTAACTCTCACGCTTGAAAACACGATAAAAGTAAAACTGTAAGACAGACTTTAGCATAGCGTAAAATTTTTACAGGATAATAGCGTCAGCATCATTCGACAAGTCGGTGAAGCTGTGGGAAGCGGCGAGCGGCAAGTTCATAACGACACTAAGAGGCCACGTACAGTCTGTGTACATGGTGGCGTGGTCTGCAGACTCCAGGCTCCTTGTCAGCAGCAGCGCTGATTCTACACTCAAAGGTGAATTGAATTTTACACTCAAAGGTGGATTGAATTATACACTCAAAAGGTTAATTAAATACTACACTGAAAGGTGAATTTAACCTCTTCCACGCCACGTGGATATACTCAGGATAAGGCTGCAGCCGACATTCACTGCTATAGTAGGCCACTGCAGCAGCACGGTGCACTTGCTTTTGTTGGAGCTGCGGCGGGGAAATGATTAATTCTACACTCGTGAATGTAACTCTACACTCAAAGGTGAATTGAATGCGACACTCAAAGGTGAAATGAATTCTACACTGAAAGGGGTATTGAATGGGCACATTTATACACGCAAGGCTCACTCACATTTAAATCAAGCTAAATCCCGCAACAAAGTTGGTTTAGTCATTCCCATGTTTATACACAAACTTTTACAATATCTCTGGATATAGATTCAGAAGATTGTTTAGTCAGTTTTACATTCACTGCCAACTCTCTGGCTCTCCAATATTTTTTAAATCAGTAGTATGAGGCTACTCTGAATGGGGTGTATGAAGACACACTGACTGATTAATAGTTTGCAAGAACGTTCAATTAGAAATTGTTTCTGTCAATGCAAATGCCAATATTGTTACAAATTGAGTGCATGCTCACATATGAACCATCAAGTAACAAAATTGTAAGTGTTAAGGGTTGGAGGTCTCGTGCGATAACTCCTCGGTTCCAACTCCCCAGTACCGTGAGTAGAACCTTTCTTTCTACCACCACCGCACTACATAAATAAATGCTATGTAATAATGTCTTTGTAATATCTTCTGTTTCTCGTTCAGTTCATTGTAGCCCAAACGTATCGCAGGGAAACCATGACCCTTGCGGATCACTGGAACATCGCGTTACTGTTATATTCTTACACCGTACGCTGTAGCCTCTCATGTCGGTTTTCATAAAAGAAGTTTTCTATCGGTAACTTTGGCCCATCCAGATGATTCGTATAAACATCAAACTATGGTACGCAAAGTATGGCCCAATGTGAAAAATGCAAAGGGCCAGGGCGACTTTCACTTCAAAGAAAGTCATGCTGTCACGTGATACCACTGCAACGATGCTATCGTTTTTCGCTCCCACCTGCCTCGCGATTACTAAAGTGAGTGAGACACCCTAAGTTCGCGGCCGGCGCCCGACGAAGTTTGTGTCACTCTTGTCATCGGGAGGTAGCTGGGCGCGTGAAAGAGACAGCAACCTCACGGTAGTCCAATCACGTGATAGCACAACTTAGGATACATGAGAGTCGGCTCTGACAGGGCACATTCTAAAATTTAATTTTTTAGCCTGGCCGCCTGCAGCCACCTACCCAAACAAAATTAGTATGTCGTAGGCTGTAGGCAAGACAAATGTCGCAAATGTTCTCTTTATAAACATCATTTTGTGCTCCCTGATTCGTTAAATTGCCTTTATCAAACCATGGGAACCCTCAGACTCTGCAGTCTAACTTCAAACCACCACAACAACTTACATCATGGATGATATTATATACCCCTCATATTATTACTACGTAATATGCAGTACACCTCAAAAAATACCTCCAGCACAATAAGAGCGAAGCGGAGGCGTTTGCAGTTTCGTAACCTTCGCTCCAGTGAAGGAATACACGACGAGGAAACTTATGAACTACTGACTAGTGTTGCATATAACACGGGCAATTATTTGGTCACCGTGAAAAATGAGACCAAATAATTGTTAAACAGTGAGAAACTCGTGCCCAGTACTGGGACATTAAAGAGCTGGAGAAGGAAAAGTAGAATAAATGGCTTGAAGCAATAATATAGTTGTTTTCAGTATGGACACATAAATAGCAATAATATAGTTGTTTTTTTCAGTATGGAGCATAAAGAGCAAGAAGCTGGAGCTGGAGCTGCCGGGGCACGCGGACGAGGTGTTCGCGGTTGACTGGGCGCCCAACGGATCATTCGTAGCCTCCGGTGGCAAGGACAAAGTCTTGAAGCTGTTAGTTTATATCATTATTACATCACAAACTACCTTGTTGAAAGGCGACGGTGTTCCCTTCCCGCCCCTAACATCACTCACTCACACTCACATCCCTTTGTTAATGTACATCAACGACGAGTACTAAAATTCAAGTTTTTGAAAGCTCCTTTAATTTTGTAAATAAAAAAATTCAAGTGCAAACATATAGGTACGGTCGACAAGTTTAATTTTTCATTTGTTGTCAACGACACTACCGGCCACACTACCAGTAGTGTCATTGACAATGAACGACCCTACCGAGGCTACTTTCTGATGTTTTTCTGTACAGTCCTAAACAAAATTGACGTCTGAAGAACCTTGCCAAATTTAATTATTCTTTAGAATGTGTGCTTGCATGAGAAATGAGATTTGTCTGTCGTGTGTACGTTTTCCGTATATATGTAAAACCATTTAGATGAAAATTTTTTTTTGGTAATGTGAATTTTTTTAAACTTTAAAATCTCGCAAAGTACATGGTATTGTTTTATTTATTAAAAAACATTATTTATTTGAAATATTCACAAAAAATATATATATATATCTGTACGGGGCCATTGCCAAAAGAACGGCGGTCACACAGTTCAAAATGTTATTACAATTTTCTTTTCTTTGTGTTCTATGCATGGGTTCATTTTACTTATTTGTGTTTGTTTATTGTATTTAAATTATAAATAACTATGCTACTTGTTTCAGATGGCAGCACTAAAATCAAATGACCTTATTCCAGCTACAAGATTAATTTTATTGTTAGGAATAACATTGCAATACATGGATATTGAATAAAATAAATACATGTGTAAATTACACGCAAATTACATTTTTTATTTTACTTAATCTTAACACTCTTTTTCACATTGGCCTTTATGCCCGATACCTCTCCTCCGTACCGGCTGACCTCCGTCCTCACCTCCCTGATTGCTCCCTTCCTGCGGATCTTGGCTTTTCTGAACTTCATCTTGTGTTTCACACGCGGGTTACGTTGCTCCTTCTTTCTATGTGGAGTCAGGCCTTTGTTTTTGGCAATTTGGTATGTAATCTCTCGCTTGTCCCCGACTTCGTCTAACGGCTCAATTTGTGATGAAGTTGACGGCTTTGGATCCTCAACTTTATCGTGGTCGCTCTCCTTATTTTCTGGCTGAGTAATATCATCATCATCATCATCAGAAAAACCGCTTTCTTCAGATTCACTATTAGCTTTCTTAGCTTCTTTCAAGAAGTCGTGACCGTCAAATTCGTCATCATCGTCCGAGACGCCAGTGTCGTTTCCATCTTGCTGTTTTATTGAGTTTATAAGTTTAAGTTTCTTGAAAGAAGCTTCCTCAGCCTTGTCAGATTTGCGCTTTCTACTCGTCGACGGTTCATTGACTATCACCAATTCAACATTATTCTCGATCGCTGTCTTTATGGAATCTATTTGAGGTTTGATGACATTCATGTAGACTGGTTCCATCTTACTTAACATCTGTCTGTACTGGTACAGTCTCTTCACCACTGGGTGGTTTTGAATGTTGATTTTCTTCGTCTTAAGCAGCAAATAGAAGCTGATATTAGTGCAGTAGTTAAGTATTAATTTGTAGTTTGTTTTGACGAAAGATGCTGCCTGGCATTCGGGAATTTTTCCATCCTTAACTAAGTTGAGGACGGGTTGTAGGTCGTCCTTAGCGACGGTAAGTTTAGTTTTGAAGTCATCGATGAGCCCTGCGAGTTCTGGACTTTCTTTTTCGAGCAACTGTTGTTTCTGCCGCTTTGAGAGCTGGCCAAGATCGCTCCTTATGACTGTTTCCTTTTCAGTAGTGGTCTCCTCAGACTTCTTTGTGAAGAATTCAAGGGAGAAATCATCATCGGCAAGTTGTTCGAGCAATCGTCGCTGGATGTTCTTTGCCTCCTGCTCCTCCATCAGCGCCGCTTCCTCCTCGTCTTCCCCAAAGCCTCCATAATCTTGATCTACATAATCTGTCGAGTAGTAGGATTTCTTCCTCTTTCCCCATGCTTTTGAATCAGGGAGTTCATCGTCCGATTTTTCCTGACCCTCGACGTCACTGTCGGCCATATTGAAATCTTCTTTCCCAGAATCATCATCAGATCCAGAAAATCCATACACCTCTTCCTCACTTTCGGAGTCCTGCTTTTTCTTTTTTCGTACTTTTTCCAGAAGTTTTCGGTCCTTCGGCGAGTAATCCTCCTCAGAGTCCGATGGTTGGTACTCTCCACGCAAATCATATTTGCTACCGATTCTGTAACAAAGCAAATAAGTAAAATAAATAAGGTATAAGTATTTATCAGCCGATAAATGTAGAAGTTCCGCTTCTGTGACATACAGTAAAGTCTCGTTAATCCGCATATGTAAACGCTATGCTGGATTACCGATGCGTCCACATCATAGTATATACTTATTTTGATTAATAAAAGATGCTAGAAAAGCCAAAAGTGGTACTGCTAAGTTGGTGATGAAGCAGCAACTGTACTGTGTTCTTTTTGTCTTTGAATAAGGTTTACAGATCATGGCCGTTATAATTTTGTATGTAAAATATTATTATGCTTATTGTATGGAGTTAAAAAAGTTATTAATGTAAATACAAACAACAAAACACCAACAAATAATGTTAAACTTTCCCTCAGGCATTCCACTCTTTAGGAGCAGTCAGAAGTTGCAAAATGGACTGAAGGTCTATTTTGCAACTTTAATTTAACTAACCTAATCTAACACAACACCTAAATGTCCGATTGTTATATTTTTTTTCTTCGCCAAGTGGGACCGTTTTTTCTGCAATTCTGCGTTGAATAGGCCAAATAATTCGGCATAGTAGAGCCCTGTGTGCCCTTCTCCAGGTAGTCGATGTGGATCACACCTTATGAATCCCAGAAAACAGAGGCCATCACCTTTCCGGCCGATAGGACAGTCTTCGGAGCACGTTCGCCGCGTGAATTCCAATGTTTCGACTGTTCCTTGGTTTCTGGTGTGTACCAGTGGATCCATGTTTCGTCGACGGTCACGAAACAACGCAGAAACTCCTTCATATCACTAATATGGCGCACCACAGACTAATGCAGCGGTATAACCTGACGCTGCCCGCCAATGGGAATTTGAATTTTTGGGGGACTGGGAATACCATGTTGGTCTTCTAGCTAGGTATACCTTCACATGAGTTTGTAGTATCTCGGCTATCGGGGCTCGTTGTATGTACTTGGTTCGACGAGGCGCTTCTACAGGGTTGATGTCCTGGACCTGATGATTGAGCAACAAGGTCACAATAGGAACTCTTTGGTATGTTTTTTTTTATTGAGCGCGACATATGACTCCGAGCCACCCAGAAGGTGACTAACGACGCCCATGGACATTCGGTTTTTAGTGGGGGTTGCGAATGCCATGCCGGCCTGAAAGATGCCTATTCAAGCCCCTCTTGAAGGACTCGAGACTACATGGAGGGAAATGTGTGGGCAGGGAGAGAATTCCAGAGTTTACTGGTTCTGTAGATGAAAGATCTACAGGATCCCCGGTAGGTCCGTCTGTAGTAATGCAATCCCTGCCCAGTAAGCGTAGTGCGGAGGTGGAAAGGGGATGGCGGGATCGCGTGAAACAGCTCCTCCGAGTACTCCCGTGGATTAAGCGATAGAGCACACTTAGGGAGCCGACATCCTTACGAAGTTGCAGTGGTGCTAGATCGAGGGACACTTCAGGGTCATCCACTAGTCGCATGGCGCGACGCTGTACAGAGTCCAGCGGCACAAGTTGATAATTGGCTAGCCATCCCACAGGTGCGAGCAGTACTCCATTCAGAATCTAACCTGCGATTTATACAAAAGCAGCCTTTGCCCTGGAGTGAAATCACGTCACACCTTATTAAGTACGTCCAGCTTTTTAGAAGTCAGCTTGGCCTTACCATAGATATGGCACCGGAAGTTAAGGTCATGCGACAGTCCGACTCCGAGGACCCCGAGTTGGTTGCTTAATTTGAGCGAAGTGTTTTGGAAATAGGGGATTGGTGAGAACGCAGTTCTTTTCGCACTGAGCGCACAAACTTGTGTCTTGGAAGCGTTGAACTCGACCAAATTACTACGGCCCCACTCGGAAATGGAGCCGAGTGCCTGTTCTAGTTCTGTGGAGGTAAGCACATAGTATCTGGGCATGTTGTACTTTGTTCAAAGAGACGCTTCTGTTTAGAGTTGGTGTTCTCGCTGGACCTGATGATGTAGCAACAAAGTCACTACTGGAACTCATCGATATAAACTCCTTGAAAAATATAGACTTTTCTGCCAAGCAGAATGCGGACTTATTGCTCGAGGCAATCTCTTACAGTCAACCTTTATACACTACAACACATTCGTATTGTTAGTGTATAGTTTACCTCACGGTGTTTTCCTTCACCGGGGTGCATTGTAATTTTGCTTCCAAATTTAACCTAGATTTAAAAATTTGGAAAAATTGTGCACATACCAGGTATCGAACCCTCAACCTCTCGGGTAAGAAGAGTGCGCTCACGAACTAGGCTACTCCGCAAACCATATATCGAAGAGTTCCTGTAGTTATTATGTTGCTCCATCATCATGTTCAGAACTCCTAATCTACAGAACCAAATACAAAGGGGCCAAGATACGGTGGGATTATTTTCACATATAGAAGAATTCCAGTAGTGACGATGTTGCTCCATCATCAGGTTCAGAACTCCTACTCTATCGAACCAAATACAAAGGGGCCAATACACGATAGTATTATCTTCACATATAGAAGAATTACACAGGTTTTTTTTTTATAGACAACTAGCACGGGTGGCTGTGCCCAAAACTTGAAAAGAAGATCGGACACAGCCAATAACACCACTCCTCACGAAACCACGCTCAGCGAGGCGCCATGCCAGCTATAAGG
>WYDE02056147.1:0-12244 GCA_009867175.2 Adela reaumurella | reverse complement strand
CTAGTTCACCCGGTGTTATGGGCTCACACCAGACGTTGTAGGTGATGTAGCCAATCCGTGTCAGTTTCAATAAAAAAGAAATAAAAAAAAAAAGATTACTCTCGCTCAATCCCGACAATCGGGGTAAGAGAGCAATCGGTGTTGTGCTGCAAGAACTCCAGCTATACTGAACTATACTGAATGCACATATAGTGGAATGTTCCCAAAGTCGTGACATGAGGAACTCCTGAAATGTAGATTCTATGAAATCTACCTCAAACGTGTACTCTTTCCGTGCTAATTTAATAATGACGCAATTTCACGTCGCCGGCCGAGCTTCAAACGGCATACAGAAAACGACGAGCAAAGGTAGCAAAGCCGAAAGCCTTTGAATCCATTGAAACGATCGACCAATCAAAGCGGAAAGAAAGGGCAATGCTTCCATAAAATCACAGTGAACAAAAGCTACTAAAAGAACGGATCAAAGCTTAACCGTAGCAATTTTCATTTTCGGTTCATCGAACTTTTGAGTTCAGTGAATTTATTCGATTTCGAAAACAACTAATATTTAAAACTAATATTGCTCCGTTCATTGCTGCAGAGTGTCGTACTGCGTGCGCACAATTTTTCCGGATTTTAAAATCTCCGTTAAAATTTGTGTGCAAAATTACGATGCACCTCGGTGATGGAAAACACCGTGAGGAAACCTATAACATTAACAATATGAAAGTGTTGTAGTGTATAAAGGTTGGCTGGAAGAGATAGCCTCCGGCAATAAGTCCGCCTCGTGCTAAGCAGAAAAGTCTACATTTATTTATTTTACTCTTTAAATACTTCTTTATCACGCTGCGATTTCCTCATGATGTATCCGGATAGCATATTAGCATTGTCTATAGTATATTTTTTTCCAAGACGGACTGAAGTGACGTTTGTAGCGTTGCCATTTTCACACAAATTTTAAGTAGTTATGTAGGTGTTGTTGAAATATTATCGATTATTTCATTCATTACATTAATCGATAATATTTTTCATAATTAAATTGCATCATATTGATCATTCAATCGATTAATCGATAATATTTGTATCTACTGAATCACTATTGCTTAAAGGTGGAAACGCTGTAATGTCAGTGAAACGTCATTTTAGTTCATCTCGGAAAAAATTGACTGTAGTACGCTAATTTTTGATTTGGCGAGCTATTTTTTCTGCTATGTTTTAATCCTTATAAATTTTCGTCGACTTTTTGACACGGATTTGTAGATAATTTCATCTTCTTTACGGAACAAGAAATTTGACTGATGTAACTAGATTGCTTTAAGAGATATTTTGAGTTTATGTTAAGGTCGGCGCTCGACGCCGCGGCGCGCGAACAAGTCTAGTTACATCAGTCAAATTTTAACGAAAAATAAAAAACTCGCGTACTAGACAATGCTAATATGCATCCGGATACACTGTACTGAACGAGAAACACGAAAAATTTTCACATATTCGTTTTTGACGGTCAGTAGTGCTGTGGTGCCGACCCTACCACCTAGTAGAAGAAAAGGACGGGTTACTAAGATTTTTTTTTAAAACCACGTCTCATCAAAACACATTCCAGGCCTGTGAGTGCATAACAACACGCGGGCGTTACTCTCTTATGCCTTTCTTTTGTTACGAAAGAAATGTTCTAAACACCTACCATACTTGCTCTTTATCCACAGTTCTCACAGTATACCCCAGTCAATTTACAGTGTATAATATGGTGACCTTGCAAAAAAACATAACAGCGATTTAATTTTGTTTTTATCGACAAAACTTTTTTTTTTATTGAAACTGACACGGATGGCTACATCATCTAATGCACCAGTTTTCTGGTACCAGTGATGATAGCCTAAACACCTTGGTGAATTATGTAGGCATTTAAGTGTCATGTCAGCACTTCCCTCAATTCCAGCCGGACACTTAACTGGACGGAAAACACGAACTATATTTCATAGCCGCTTCGACAGACCTTCATTCATTGCAAACATTCTATAAGTAATGTTAAATTAGAAATATCTAAGTACCAAAAATTTTAATTTTTTTTAAAGTTTTTAACTTTGTGGCTTTTTGTTGCATAATTATTATATCTACTTAAAATTATATATTATATAATATAATTACAATTGAATTGTTGTAATAAATATTTTTTGTAACGATTCTCAGAACTGGCCTTTACCATGTTAAATAAAAAAAGTTACAAAAGTTTATTAAAATTTTTAATTATTAAAAAAATTACTTCAACATTATTGGTACATTTTTTAAATTGTATATTGCACAATAGATATTTTAAGCATATAATACATTTAATCGATGTTATGATTTTTTGCATATGAGCACGTAAAGTGACTACACTAGTACGAAACAGAACACAATGCCAGCTCGCGTGTCGACAGATAAATAGCATATCGCGACTGCGGCAAATGGTAGCGGCGGCTCTAGCGAGAACCTCGCGACACTCCTCTTCTCCAGTTTCTATATAAGTGACATTAGTTGGCGACACCTGACACCTCGAGAATAGAGCTCCCCGACAATGCAGTGACAGTCGGGCCGCTTGTAAAACAGTTCAAGTTTATTTCAGTGGACGCCGCGACTAAGCGAGATATTCCATTGAAACTTATGCAGAAGAAAATGGGACGCAAGTTTACTTGAGCAATATTGGAAATTACCTTGAACAATAATTTTCTTACACATTCAAAGGTATTCGGAAGAACATGGAACGGAAATAATCTCGAATAATAATTTTAAATCCGACCCGAAATTGCACGCACACCCGGAATTGTAAATTACCTTGAGCAATAATTTCCTTGAACATTGAAAGGTATGCAGAGGAACATGAATTGAAAATTACCTTGAGCAATAATTTCCTTGCACATTGAAAGGTATGCAGAGGAACATGAATTGGAAATTACCTAGAGCAATAATTTCCTTGCACATTGAAAGGTATACACAACTACACGGGCAGAAATTACCTTGATCATAAATTTCCTTCCACATTGAAAGGTATTCAGAGAAACATGGAACAGAAATTACCTGGATCCATAATTTCCTTGAACATCGAAAGGTATCCAGAAGATGAGACGAAATGTCCTTGCGCAATACTTTTATTGGACGGTCCAAATGCGTTTCCATTTGGATCGAATCGAATCAATTCAAAGTATCCATAAAAATATGCATAAATAACAAATGAATGATGATAAGAAACCGAGCGTTGAGTGCTGATGAGTGATGAGGTAGGGTCGTCTACTCTTAATTCGTTGTGTACTTAGAACCACGGTAATTACTTTAAATTTTCACCAACTATCAGTGTTTGTAAGTGCCTCTTTTTTAATTATTAAAATAACCTATGAAGCGTTTTCATTGGCTTGGTACGAAGATGTCTAATAAAATAAAGAACTTTTAAGAGCACCCTCAGATAGACAGAGACTAGAGAGTGAAGATAAAGAAAATAGTTTATTTCGCACAAATAAGAATGTACTCTTACACAACTTACACACAATAGTATGATGCACTTTACAAGTGTTACTGAATGCTGCATAAGTGAGAGAAAAACAATGACACACAAAAATCCTTAGTATCCATACTATTGACGAATTCTATCAAGAAAGGTAACGCTAATCGTGCTTCGGGCAGCTACACGGTCTGGGGTGTATCCTTGGCTGTGTTGTTCGTTAATTGTGTAGACATAATATTATTTTTAACTTAAAAATTTTAAGCCTACATAAGATCATATGTACATTATAAGAATAATTATTGTTTAATTCCGTCTAATTACTGACGATTTCATCGGTTTTCGGAGTTATTGTGAATTAATTCTATCAAGAAAGGTAACGCTAATCGTGCTTCGGGCAGCTACACGGTCTGGGGTGTATCCTTGGCTGTGTTCTTCGTTAATTGTGTAGAGTGTTGTTCGTTAATTGTGTAGACATATTATTTTTAAGCCTACATAAGATCATATGCACTTATAATATGTCCTACATGTTGAAGAACCAAAGAACGAAATAAAAAAGTAACATATATTTTATTTGGAATATATGTATGTCTAATTAAATTAAATAAAGAACTTTTGAACAATATGGCTTATTTCAACTCGTCATCACCCAAAGCTTGACTGTCAGAAAACGCTGCTACAGCGTTAAGTCCGCCTTTTTGCTCTATGTATTCAGCTGTATTTCTTTTTTCTATGTTTTCTGTGCAAATAAAGAATTTCTATCTATCTATCTATACTTATTTGAATGCGTTTTTTTGGTTGAAAAATTTATATTTGTCTTCTGTATGCCTGCCTCTTAAGTGTTGTATTTTCAAATGTGTGGTCTGACATGCGCGACAGTTCCGCAGTGCGGATGCGAGGTGTCACACACCGCGTGACGCGAGCTCTCCGTGACAGCCTTCCTCCTGGATCACGTTACCTGTATCCAGCAATTGAACAAACGACCGTTCTCAGAAACAGGTTTCATTGTACTCGGCCTCTGTGCTCACTAGACCGACGGCGCTGGACCTTAACCCTGACGATGGGCGCCAACGGTTCGGTCCGAAAAGTAATTTGAGAGCGCCCCTGAGGCCGTTGTCGCTTATCAACATATTTAGAGTTCCACATTTTTTATTTCATTTTTACCGTGTGAAGCATTCACGACGCTTATAAAATATGTATACTACATGAAACAGAAAAATTCATCAACATATTGAATGGTATGAATAATTTTTCCAAGTTTTATGCATTTTTCTGTTTCATGTAGTATACATATGTATACTACATGAAACAGACGCTCATTAGTTTCTCCTTGCATGGATGTAGGGTTAAACCCGCCTGGGTTGGTACCACCGCACTGAATGAAGGTCGGTCGAAGCGGCTATGAAACATAGTTCATGTTTTCCGTCCAGTTCAGTGTAGCCGGCTGGAATTGAGGTAAGTGGTGACATGGAACCTACCTACATAACTCTCCAAGGTGTTTAAGCTGACATCACTGGTACCACACTGGTGCATTAACTGATGTAACCATCCGTGTTAGTTTCCAAAAATTAAAAAAAAAAAAATTTTTTTGCACATTCGAGGTTTGTTTTCAGTAGGAAGATTTTACTGCAGTTGATAACCACGTTGACTCCAAACAACATACATTTAATTGAATTGAATTAAAAAATAATTGAATTGAATTGAAAAATAATTGAATTGAATTGAATAATAATTGCATTGTATAAAAAAATTATCGAATTAAAATGAAAAAGACGCTATTATTGAAAACTCTCCAGGAACCTAGAAGCTGAATTCGACTGTAAAGTCCGATGGTGCGAGGCCGCTACGAGTACCCTCCACCGCCGCGTCGTCGTGGACTTCAAACTTCTTAATTGTATCTAAGCGCTACGAGTATGTTGCTACATCTAGTCATAATCTTGGGTCATAGATCGGTAAGTTCCGAGTTAGTTCTATTTACGTAATGAACTAGGTCGGTCATTTAGTTCATTAGTTTGATATCAGCTCTCATCTATAAAGGTAGTAATATTATCGCATTGTTATTCTCGAACAAAACATGTTGCACTTAAATTCGTCACCATAATATATTATTTGTATATGAATTCATAGGCGAAGTGCGTTTGATTTATAAAGACAAAATAACTCTAAAAACTCTAATTAACATTATTATTAGAGTTAGGGAAATACTGTGGAATTAAAAAAAAAAACATTTATTGGGATACAATATACAAATTTGACAGTTACCAACATTTGGGAAATGGTAGGGTTGAATGAGAACGGTATGGTACGGTACGAAACTCTTGGAGTGCAACTGGTGACGCTGGTCGTGGTTCGGATTCCACGTTACACTGTAGTTCCCTTCATTCTCCTTACATGGTGATAGGGTAATACCCGCCCGGGTTTGTTACTACCGCACTGAATGAATGTCGGTCGAAGCGTCTATGAAACATAGTTCGTGTTTTCCGCCCAGTTCAGTGTAGCCAGCTGGAATTGAGGGAAGTGCTGACATGGCACCACCTACATAAGTCACGCAGGTGTTTAGGCTGACATCACTGGTACCAGAAGAACTGGTGCATTAGGTGATGTAGCCATCCGTGTCCGTTTCCATAAAAAAAAACTTAAACTTTAACTTAGGTGCTTATTTTCATGGACACCAACATGAGAGACTTCACCAGTTAGGGTGTAATCCAGTCCTAGTGATCATGTTGGACCAAGACCCCATGCCAGCACAATTCGACACTCTTGTTGTGCAGCTCAGCAACTAAGATTATTGACTAATTCAAAGTGTAAGCCGTCATTGGATTCAGATTGAAACCGATCGAGATTATTCTTTCTTATTCGTTTGTTTCTTTCGTCTAGAAGTGTAACTAAGTGAACTAAGGTGTAATTCGTTCTAGTTCAGTGATGGGAATTGGGAACTATTTTCCAAAATGATCTAGTTCCTGAACTACACATGACCATCTTGTCGCCCAACTAGTGTAGTGCAACAAACAAGTAGGTCATGAGGAGGCGCTTGTGTGCCATTCAAACTTGTGGAATGGTCGGTTAGTTGACTTCTGATTCATAATGTACAACTTTGTCTTATATTACATACTGCTGCTTTACGAATGTAGGCTATGCCGCCATAGTTATAAGTAATGTCTCTTGCTTATACCAGAGACAAGTAAAATAATAGACTGGCAGTGCTCTTACAAATTTGCTTTATTCGCAAACAGCTAAAAATTCTGTATTATTGATGATGAAGATGTTGATGATGCGTTGTTGTATAGCCCGAAAATCATTCTATCAGACGATAAAACCAGTAATTTAATTTAATTCGTTTGTAAAAATTAAGAAATATTTTATAGTTTTTCTTCAATGTTTTTTATTTCAGTCATAGCAATTTCACTTAAATTCAATACTATGTGATTGTGAAAAGGGTCAGCGACATGCTTACCGGGACACCGGGACACATTCGCTCCAAAAATGTCTTTACTTAGTCTTCTATCATCCATTCTTCCAACATGACCGAAGCATCCCTTTCTCAATCCTTTTCACTATATCTTCTTTCAGACCACAACGCTCTTGTAAGATCTTTCATTGTGACTCCACACACACTCCTCAACGCTCGCATTTCCACAGCATTTATTCTGCTTTCGTGCTTCGTCTGCCAGAGCCATCTTTCACTCCCGTATATCAGTTTAGGGGTCAGCACTCCACTATTGACAGCCAAACGTTGCCCTGGTGGACATATTTTGACTGCTCATAATTGCGTACAATGGCCCATTCACTTGACTTTCGGCTTTTTCACATCTAATTCACATTTTCCATACCGTGTGAGCACATTCCGCAGATATACAAATGCTTTCACATGTTCCAGCCTCTCATCCCCAATCATTACTTTGCATTCGGACATCATTTCATTCCTCTCCAGTACCATTCCTTTCGTCTTGTTTATATTTGCTTTCTTGCCTTTCCACTATATCTATCCAATTAAAAAAATGATCTCTGCCAAATTCGAAAATCTAACAAAATGAACCCCTCGGCCCTAAGCTAATTTATATTTAGATGTAATAAAAGCGCTTCCTTATAGGTTTAGTTTTCCGATAAAGACCTCCTAAATGTTTTTTTTTTCACATTAGTTCTTCTTTCTTTTGCAGCCATTTTTTTTCGCCCCAATGCTGGGTACAGTCCTCTCCCATTTACATGATATGAGAGGATTTTTGTCATACACTTCCACGGTGACCATACGGCTTGGAAGTGGGTTTCCAAACGATGTTTTCCTTCACCGGAGTGTCAGCGGCCATTTAGCACAAATTCTGAAGTAAATGTTGTGCTACCAGTGGGTATCGAACCCGAACCTCCCGCTTGAGAGGCGGGCCGCGTGCGAGAACCGCTTGGCCAATCTGACACTGTTCTACTTTATCGTAAACCTAATCTAAATTGGTAAAGTCTTATTTTCTAACCTCCAAATATAAATAACACACGAACCGAGGTTCTGAATTTGTTAGACTTCAAAATTTGGGAAAGATTATTTTTTATATACTAGAATAAAAAAAAACGGTTAGTACATACGCCCGTCTTCTTCGCGAAGCTGCCCTGAGAATAGTCCTCTTAAAAGGCGAGAGACGACTCAGACCAAGCGTCACTAGAAGCAAAGAACTTAAGGTCGTAACATACGCAGATAGCACTCATCTTAAGAAGGCGCGTAAACAAAACATGAAATAATGAATAATAAATATTTCAAGTAGTAGATATAATGAAAATTCAGAAAATCGAATTTATCAGCAGGTGATCTATCTGTAATATGAGAAGTTGTATGTTAGTCTGTGCCACTCCGATTGTGCTATTATTTCTAAAATGTCACGATTATCGTATTATTTCTAAATTATCGCTCAATCGAAAAGGCACAGACTGACATTCAATATCTCATATTACAGATAGATCACCTACTGATAAATTCGCTTTTCTGAATTTTCATTATGCTTCTTGAAATTTGTGTTATTAATAATTTAGTTAGATTCAACATAGCGACTAGCATGCTAAGCAAGGTAAGTTTCAGGAGTAGTTTCTAGTGTCGTCTATGTTAAGTATTCTCTTAACGGCGACAACATACGGTGGATAATCAACCGATATAGACTACTTCGAACGCTGAGTGAGCGTTAAGAAGAATCAAATGAATACGGCAACAAATTGATGAGAACACGTCACGGTTCGGGTGGCGAAGTTGGTATTGCAGTGGCAGCTAAAGCCAAAGTTCCTGGGTTCAACTTCCGGTTCGGACGTTTTCATATTTATTTGTTTTCCGTATTTTTCTGACCAAGATTTAATTATTTAAAGTTGTATTTACGCGCCTTCTTGAGATGAGTACAATCCGCGTTGGTCGGTCATCCTCTTAAGAAGATTATGCGCATCTAGAGAACGACAGATTAGTGTCTGATTAGCCGAGCGGACAAGAGCACGCCTCTCAAGCGGGAGGTGCGGGTTCGAACCCCACTGGGAGTACAACATTTATTACTTTATAATTTGTGCTAAAATGGCTGCTGACACTCCGGTGAAGGAAAACATCGTGAGGAAACCCACTTCCAAGCCGGTGGTCACCGTGGACGTGTATGACTTAATCCTCTCATATCACGTAAATGAGAGAGGTCTGTACCCAGCAATGGGGCGAATAAAATGGCTGCAAAAGAAGGACTAATTGCAGAAGGTAATAGCTTCCAGTGAACCGTTATACACTAAAACACACACGTATTCGATTTTTATACTTTAAACTGTATTTTTTCTTACTTTTATTTGGACTAGCAGCGCCAGCGCAGCGGTTCTAACGTCGGCGCGGCAACATATTTTATTACTGCTTAGTCTCCCGAAGGAACACCGCGATGCCACATACCCTAAAACCAGTTGATACAGAATAGAACAGTGAATACACCATGTGAATTGATTCAGTCGTTTTCGAGTTATAAGCGAATATAGAATCGCGACGGCGTGGAGCGGCGCATACATGCATACACACACACAGATACAGACTTCCTGTTTATCCATTAGGATATAGACAAAACATCGTTAGTCAACGAACGCAGCCTTGTGGTAGGTACCTATGTTATACTATTTCAAACAGAAAAATTAACAAAACTTCGAAAAATTATTTAGCCTGACTGGGATTTGAATCTGGGTCTCCGGCTATAGCTATCGGTGAGTTAACCAACTTCGCCACCAATCAGGCCGACTGAAATTCATGATTTTCAGTCGACCTTCATTTAATTTATTTTCATTTTTAAAAAGTTCAAGTGACACCCAAGGCGAGGCGTAGTGCGCGGGGGCGGGGATCAGTGGGATGGGCTCCTACACCTGTGGTGGGTAGGGGAGCTACTGTACCCCTCACCTTGCGCTCCTTCCGCTCCCCCGAAGTCATCGCCCTCGCGCACTTTCTTCATTCCTCAGGCGAGCTCACTGCTAACTAGGAGACTTATAGTAGACAAAATATTATAAGAAAGGCGTTCAAGAAAAGTCTGCGAAGTATCGTGCTGACACTCTTCTTGCTAGAAGATAAGATAGATTGACACTAAGTATCTTGCTTCTTGGTGGGCGTAATCGAACCGGATGTTAAATGTAATATTCTGACAAATTCAAGTGTGGTGTAAATAAAAATTTCAATGAGAATGCTGAATAAAGAAATAGGTGTCATCTGCCAAGCCCATGACCGTGTTTCGCTTTGTCGTTATATTCGCATTAAACTTGTAAGCTAGTGAACCAGTTTTAATGCAATTTGGATCTTTAGACGCTTGCCTTAGTTACTAAGAGTACATTCGCCGGACGGCCGCAGTCGCTCAATGTCGACTAATCGCATGAATTGTATATGACGATGTTGCCGGTAGCACCTGTTACCTAAACGATCATGTCCCTGGCTCGTTACTCCGCGTCAAGGCTGATTATCCAACTCCGGAGTCTGTGACCTGGACCTTGTGGTCACATGACGGATGGATATCGCGTCGTCTGCGGCTAAGATCAGTGGGTTAAGCAGATAGTAGCTACCATGTACCTGTCAAGATCATAATTATCTTAATATAACATAATTTATTTATACCTACATTCATACATACATGCCATCACACCTCTTCCCCGGAGGGGTAGGCAGAGACAATTGAGCGCCATTTGACGCGTTCCTGACATACATCCTCTGCTTCTTTCACTTTCATGCATCGCTTCATACTTAGCGTGCTAAGGGTGTTGCGAATTTGATATTTCCGTAAAAGGTTACCCTGTTTGTTCCTGGTTTCGAGCCTTCTTCGCTTCATATTATTGTCATTCTCTGATTCGTCCAATTGCCAAACCATCTAAGCATATCTTTATTTTAATTTATAAAGAATATAAAAAGAAATTTCTACTAAGAAGTACATCTACCCATTCATGCAGTTAGGTGGGTCGTCGTGCCTTACATGCTGCTTGATATCTTGTCCGATTGAACTTGCGAAATGTGGTGATCGGCGTTGTTCTATAATTTACCGGAGTTCTTGCAGCACAACACCGATTGCTCTGCTTACCCCGATTGTCGGGATTCAGCGTGAGTGATATGTATGTATGTATGTGTAAAAAGAAAAGCGTTTAACAGAAGTGAGAACTAAGTACAAGTTACGCGTTGGGTGGGCAATGCAAGGCACACCTGAATCAAGGATGAATTGAAGCCTAGCCTTTCAACCTTAAGTACAATTAAATAACAACTAAAGGATTAAAATATATTGGTTTATTCTCCTCTGTCCTGTCTTCTTTGGATTTTTTAAATGTAATGTGTCAAGTGAATCGATTCTGCCAATTTCTGAACTTGCAAACCATGCAGTAAATTTGCGGATAACGCCCAAAAGTTTGGGTTATGTACGGAGGCTAGGAATGCCGTACCGGCGTGACTGGTGTCTTTTTACGCTTCTCTTGAAGGATCCCTGGACACATACCGCGGGAAACACTTCGGGAGGAAGTGTATTCCAGAGTTTGGTAGTGCGGAAGATAAAATAAATGATGGAACGCTTAGTCCGCACTTTAGGCAGCTCTACAATAAAGGAATGCATTCCGTGTCTGCTACGCGTGGATCCATATCCACCATGAACCATTTAAAACCAACCATTTAAACGGTGAGATTCACAGCTCCTCAGAGCATTTCCCTTTCAACCAGTCGATAGAACCGCACTTAGTATAATATCTCTGCGGAGCTGCAGTGATTCAAGTTTGTAGAACACCTCGAAGTCGTTGACTTTAACGAACTATCTAGTCATTGGATCGAGTCTCACAAGCCAAGATACTGAGCAGCACAACCCAAAAGAATGCGAGCAATACTCGACGCATGGCCTCACCTGCGATCTGTTAGCCACCTTCAGGATTGGTCAGGCATGAAGTATCTCGGCGCTTTATTCAGAACACCCAGTTTTTCGGAGGTGACATTAGCTTTGTCCTCGATATGACAACGGTAGTTTATTTCGAGGGTTAAGTTCACACCAAGGATACTGAAGTGTTCGTCGACGTTCAGCTTCGTTCCCTGGAATTCGGGGCTGAACGAAATGGTGATTTTTCGCACTAAATTCACATGCCTGGGTTTTTGTTGCATTAAACCCGATAACAAGGTTCTCCTGACCTGTTATTGAGATGAGGTGCAGGGATTTCAAAATATCAGCAACAGCTTACGTAGGTGATTTTTTTTATTTCGTAATATGAATTGCCTAAAAACACTATCCTCGAGTCCTTCAAGAGGGGCGTGAATAGGCACCTGTCAGGCCGGCATGGCATTCGCAACCCCCGCTAAAACCGAAT
>WYDE02056036.1:0-12252 GCA_009867175.2 Adela reaumurella | reverse complement strand
TACCCCCCTGTATTAGGAGCTATTAAGTAATCAGCCCCCCTACTATGGTCGCTGTCAATGTCATGTCAAGTGATAAACGACAGGGACACAGATAGTGAATTCAATACGAAATGTTCGTGCTTCCCTTTCGCACATTGTCGATTTAATGTCAGTGATGTTTCCATAGTACCCCCCTGTATTAGGAGCTATTAAGTAATCAGCCCCCCTACTATGGTCGCTGTCAATGTCATGTCAAGTGATAAATGACAGGGACACAGATAGTAAACTCTATGTAAGATTTATGTGCTTCCCTTTCGCACTTTGTCGATCTAATGTCAGTGATATTACCATAGTCACCCCGCTGTGCCTGTATTGCCTCCGATGCGACCCGACAGCATTTATATCGTGTCGTATTTCATGTTTGTGGTGGGCGTTGTTTGTGCATGACGATAACTTTCATAACATGGGATCTTCACGGAGTAAGAAAAGACGTCCAAAATGTGTATGGAATAATAGTGTAACATCGACTTTCAATTCTATGAATAAGATTTTGTGTAGGTTTGTGCATCGGCTTTCACTAACGACTAGGTAGAAACACATGGCACATTCAGGATAATTCTTAGATTGGACAACTTGGGCCTTACGGCTTGTAGTGCGGCAAGGATTTCACATAGAGACGAAAAAACTACTGTACACACGTTTAGTTTCATTTCCGTGAATCGTTTTCCCGCCAATTTGTAAGCGCAGAGGTAGAGGCCCCAAGCGGTGCGTCGTATGCAATATCAAACGAAACTAATAATTCAAAACAATCTAATAAAAATAAAATAAATATAGACTTTTCTGCTTAGCAGAAGGCGAACTTATTGCCGGAGGAAAGCTCTTCCAGTCAACCCTTATACACTACAACATATTCGTATTGATAGTGTACAGGTTTCCTCACGTTTTTTTCTTTCACCGGGGTGCATTGTAATTTTGCACACAAATTGAAACCGAGATTTTAAAATCCGGAAAAATTTGTGCGCATACCAGGTATCGAACCCACGACCTCTCGAGTAAGAGGCGTGCGCTAACCAACTAGGCTACTCCGCAACCCATCTTATCTCTCTCACCTCGAGCTCTCCAGCCACGTGATCGGGTCCAAAGTCTATGGTGCATAGAAATTAGCTTGCCGTCTGTAGGTATAACGGGATGAAACGGGAGGCAGGTCGGTCCACCTCTCGGCTACAAATTGGAGGTAGGTAGAGAGAATATCAGAAAAGTTGCGTCAGCGGAGCGACCTCATCGCTCTTCGAGACCTCCATTAAAAAGTTCGCTGGCAATCGTTAGTGAATTTAAAACGCAAATTTCGCAGCAGCTCAGTCGGAACTTTTTTCTACTTCTGCGAGGCTTCTTTTAAAAGTGGATGCGAAATTAGCGTCCCCTTTCCTTTGAGGAGAGAAAAACGCGATTTCCTTATCGAGCTGGGTTTCATGGACGGCGGGAAGTGGTGGGTGATGCTTTTCTTTGTGAACGTGTTTTGCAGTTTAAATGTATGTAAAGTCCATTTTTTTCCAAGCCGGACTAAAGTGACGTTTGCAGCGTTGCCACGTTCATACAAATTTTAAATAGTCATGTAGGTTGCCGATAATGTTATCGATTAATTCAATTTTTCGGGCGACAACCTCACGGAATTCTGGCAAGTGTAAAAAGCTCCGCGAGTCACTCGCCCGAGTTCCTCGCGCTCGTCGCGAGGGACACACTCGCGGATAGGGTTACCATATGTAAAACTGAAAAGTCCTAACATTTGTTCGGAGTCTTATGCAAATGTCCTGACATTTTTGCTGAAGTCTCTGACTCGACAAACTCACACGAGTTTCCGCCAGGTTTAATCACTGCGTTAGTACCTACGCTCTCGCGCGCTTAAATGGGCTGAGGGCTGATTTATTAAATGAATAAATATTATTTAATGGATAAAAGTAACTAACATTTTATCGACTGCAATCACTAGCAGTGTGAAGTTGGCAACGCTGTAATATCAGTGAAATGTCATTTTAATCCGTCTTGAAAAAAAATGGACTGTAGGTCGAAGTTGTAGGTACTTATATACTGAAAATTATGAAGAAAATGTATGAGGAAAAGCCTTGTTGTCAGTGTTTGATGCGTTTATTTTATCGGCCCCTTGTCTGCAAGTTACGATTCGCTGTTTTACTGGCAAGTGGCAGGCAAGCTGTTTATAAGAACGTGCATATACCTATACTCGTATATAGTGAGTAAATAAGAATATATAGATGTGTGGTGTGGTCGGGCGGGGCGGGACTCGGGAATGTTCGTTCCCATATTGTGCAATTCACAGCTCAAATTGCCAAAATTACTCCGCCGCTTTCCCAGTAGAGCTTCGGGTAATTTGTGTGGCCCGGTGAGCCTATTTGGCATATTGTACAGTTAAACTACAGTTTAAATATCTTCATCTGAGATTGGGTCGTTTTCTTTTCACTTCTCCCCCCTATCTCCACTTTTAGACAGCAGATAAAATAAAATGTACAGATAGGAGCATCCTATACAAATGATCTCACAGAAATGAAGAAACTTTACTTTAGCCAAAATAAAATAAACTTGGCGCGTGGCCGGGACTCGCTTAGGTCAATAGATGGCGACACCCAGTCCACTTACCACATCTGAAATGCAAATAAAATTTATCATTTCAATGAAATGTTTAGAATAAACCTTAAAATGAACTGCCCAATCGATTCCCATACCCAAAAAGCCCTTACTCCGTGAATTTAATCAAAATCATTAATGCCGTTTACAAACCAATTACAAAGAAATATATAAATTTATGTACAAGATTAGCCATAAAAATATATTCAAGATTAGCTCTTTTAAAGTACCTATAAGATACATCAATAATGATTTTATGCTTAGCGTAATGCAGGATTATTTTCATTCAACCTTTCACTAATATCGAACCTATTACAAAGAAATATATAAATTTATGTACAAGATTAGCCATACAAATATATTCAAGATTATTCTTTTAAAGTACCTATAAGATACATCAATAATGATTTTGTGCTTAACGTAATGCAGGATTATTTTCATTCAACCTTTCACTAATATAGAACCCAATTCAAATGACAGTTTTTACAACAAGTTGGGAAGTTGCGTTTTATACATTATTTCTCGTAGCTTTAACTGAATTTATTAAACCAGCTAAATCAAATCAAATCACAAAAGGACTAATTTTATTAAATCCCTATGTATGTATGTAGATTGCAAGATATAAATCAATCACGTTTCCCAACCACAGCTCGGAGCTACAAGTAGTACTAGAAACGATATTCATGAAATTTCAGTATTACAATTCAGTAGATACCTAAATTAATTTAACTTTTTGACACGTCTTATTATTAAGAATTATAAATTTATACTCTTACGTGTATAAGCAACGCCTTGATGTGTATTATTGTTGGCGTTGTGTGTGCAGTGGGTTCCCGCCGTTCGATCTCAACGAAGTTTCACATACGGCTTCTCCTAGTGACCATGAGATCGGGCACCATAAATTGCGTAGGCGGCCAAAATACATATTTATATATTTATGGGAAAGTAAAGCTTCTAGAGACACGGCGTAAAAGGCACGCGGTAGAAAGTGCACCCATCCACGATGTAAATTAATTTGAATGACGTAGGGCATCGGCGTCATCGGCATAGTGATGACCTTGCCGTACCTACGGCATTAAAGCAACCCCCAAAGCAAATCAACGACATGTGTATGTGCTCTATCTGCCACATTCACTTCCTCTTAAGAAATTTATATTTACAGTAGCGAAAGATAGGGCAAGACGAGGTAGTTCCTGTAGTTAAGATAAAACTAAGATTTTAATAGTACATACATACATACATATCACTCACGCTGAATCCCAACAATCGAAGTAAGCAGAGCAATCGGTGTTGTGCTGCAAGAGCTCTGGTAAATTACAGTACAACACCGACCATCACATTTCGCAAGTTATTCGGACAAGATATCAAGCAACATGTAAGGCACGAAGACCCACCTACTGCATAAATGGGTAGAAGTGCCGTGCCAAGGTGAGAGGTAGCGAGCCTGTCGCCCTTTAGCACGGCTTCTTGTCCTTATCCCTTATTTTATGACTTGCATGGGAAGAGATGCAGTGGGGTCATTCTTTTAAGTACCGGCCCCACACGGCTCAAGTACCGGTAATAGTAATTATACATGATATCATATCTTTATTAAATAACACACACTATAAAATATACAATACATAACAATATTAAATTAATAAATAATTATCAAACATGTAATTATTTATTTATTAAGCATCAAGTAACAATGAAAGTTTGCAATAGAAACTATAGGAAGAATTTGACATTAAATTTATCGTAGGTATACGCAAAGCAACCCGTGCAAACAATGCGTCGTTTCATACCGCTTAAGGCAGCCAAAATAAATGTTTCTTGTGGAGTTAAATTAAACGACAGTTTAACAATATTTGCTCAACCTGGCCGCTGTATGTGGTTGGTGCGGTGGAGGGAGGAGGGTTGTGGAGAGGCTATGTCGTGTAATTAATAACTTCGTGATCGGCGTCGGCCCCGAAAGGCGTGGTGGGTGAGCAGGGCACACGGCATCGTGATTGGGGGTTCCGAACCGTGCTGGCAACTTTTCCTTAGAGCAGGCTGTTCGGGGAGTATGTTCAATTTCTTTAACTGTACCTGCCGTGTTAGACCTGGGACTACACGAGGAATGAACACTTTAGATACGATTAATATATTTACTCCTTATGATAACTTTATGGACTCACTCAATTTGATGAGAGTCAAATTGAGTGAGAGTCGGTGAGATCAGAGCGTGTCCTCCTGAAGATGAGACTCGTACTCAGAAACGTTGACATCACGTGGACCTATCGCTACTCAAGGTCAGTGTGTAGCTCGAGAAATAGAGAACCCTGGGAACCCGGGTCCGGGAGGACTTGTAAGGCCTTCCTAGACTCCGGGCTGGGTACTGCGAGGATCTTAAATAAGCCACATTGCATTCGTGTATCGGACAGATCATTTGGAAAGGAGAATCGCGGGGGTTGTGGTTTAGAAATGATTGCCACCATGGTTGACCTCGCCAGGAATAAGTGACACTTGGGTTGAAGTGTTGCTCGCGGTGAGCCACATTGAGAACTCTGCTACCAATGTGGATAGATGGGAGATGTTATTCTAGGTCACATGTGGTGCGACACACACTGATTACTATGCGAACATGGATCTGGATTAGGCTCACAGGTCGTAAACAGCTGATTTGCTCAGATGCCGGAAGGAATATGGTGGTTGGTGGTGGCCATTTGAGTACTTCCACACTGAATAGGCTCGGCCATGTGGTTTAGATGTTCGGTTACAGAGTACCCATCTGGCATCTCTGCAAATCTCGATATGTTATCTTTTGTTGGGTCGGTCGTTGGGGTGATATCCTCCGGCCTACGGAACCTCAGCGGCGCCTGGTGGAGTGTGAAGAGGAAATGTGCGAAAGGATCTTCGTTGTCCACTTGGCTCGTAGCGAAACCGAGGATGCGGCGTAAAACCTTCATGGCGCTCGATCGGCAGTTCCTGATCCCTTCATCCTGATATGTGATTGTGGGCTGGGGGTAATATCTTTTGGCTATGAGCGTAAGTTAGGGGCGAGGGAGCGTTCATAAAATAACCTTTGACCTGCCGCGATCAGGCAGCTCGATGTTACATATATACATGTAGGCAGAAACTATTGAGCGCCATTTGACACGTTCCTGCCATACATCCTTTACTTCATCCACCGTCATACATAGCTTCACACTGCATGCCGTTTACGGGTGCTACGGTGCTACCAACTTTGCATCTTCCGTAAAAGGTTACCTACCTATTAGGTCATGGTATGTTCGCCTAGGGCGCGACGCCGTTCGAAACTTCCTTCCACATTAGCTTCATATATTTGTTTGGTCTTTCTCTCACCATCCACGTTGAGTGGATCGATGTCATACTCGTACCTACTGACGCGGCGGCGTAGTGAAGCTGCCCGCTGTAATGGAAGCTGAACGTTGTCGTTTATTAATTAATTTAGCTGTCAAAGCTATTGAGCGTCTGTGTAGCCGAAGCAGCCTCCCCCGCCCCCGCCCGCAGGCGCACCCCCTCACCCCTGCCTGCACCCGCACCCGCACCGTCGTCCGCAGCAGCCGCAGCAGCCGCATCGCTTCCGACGTCTATTAGCAGGTTGCAGGTGTCTGATGACAAGCCTCCGCAGCAGGAGGGGCTAGACCTCGTACCATTGAGTCTAGACTGAATGGTACGAGGGCTAATAGGTAGGTATATCTGTCGTAGCTATATCGTAGCAATTGAACATATCGAGTAATTTTCCACATTTCATGAAATAGAATACTAGTTCAGGTTAAAGGGTTAGGGTGGGTTATGGAAATGATGATAATTTCATAAAATGGTTAAAACGACGATATGTTAGGTTAGGTTAGGGTACGTTATGTAAGATTAGGTTAGGTTACTTCAGCTTAGGTTAGGTTTTGAAAATGATTATTATTTTACGAAAAACCAATTTTTTCGAGTGATTATTTAATTAAATAGTCAATTCCTATAATATCGTTATGACATACATGACATACATACATACATATCACTCACGCTAAATCCCGACAATCGGGCTAAGCAGAGCAAACGTGTTGTGCTGCAAGAACTCCGGTAAATTACAGCACAACAACGATCACCACATTGCTCAAGGTACTCTGACAAGATATCAAGCAGCATGTAAGGCACGAAGACCCACCTACTGCATGACTTGGTAGAAGTACCGTGGCAAGGTGAGAGGTGGCGAGCCTGCCGCCCTTTAGCACGGCATCTTGTCCTTATTATACCTTAGTCGCCTTTTACGCCATGCATGGGAAGAGATGCTGTGGGGTCATTCTTTTAAGTACCGGCCCCACACGGTACATATATACCTAACGTAAAATTTGTAAACGAGTTTGTATAGACAAAGTCATTGGTGTGTCGATATGTAAGTACATATGTAGGTACACACAATAAGTCTCATGTCTGTGCAGCAAAGACTTTGGACGCTATCACGTGACCGGAAAGCGCGAGGTGAAAGAGATAAATGTGCTTATGTATTGTTCGTCTCACATTGCATCTCACATGGTCGGCGTAGGAGCGGAACGTCGGAACTCTCTTTACCGAAGCGCTTGCAAAATGTCTGGGAAACTATGCACAGTAATGAAATTGGCGTGTGTACGTTTGACCCTTGAACTTGTTAAGTGACTAGTTTTTGTGATAATTTAATTTAATAATTTAAGATATTTTAATTTCTCATTATGGCGAACTCAAGAACAACTACGAGTTTGTATCCTTTGCTGTAGAGACTCTTGGGACTCTTGTATGCGGGAGTTGGAAATGCCATGTCGGCCTGACAGGGTCCTATTTACTCCCGTCTTGAAGGACTGTGCCTCCGTTCACCGAGGTGGTAAAAGATTTAAAGATTTAAACTTACAAAGTAATTCATAAAATAAATTGGTTAGACCAGGGGATCCCATACTTTTTGGCCCCGCGACTCACTCTTTAAAATTAAAATGTTTTGCGGCCCAGCGAGAACTTTTTCAGAAAAGTTAGTGAATTGTTTGATGTAAAAAATAAACAATTAATTCTTAAGTACATAAGTAGGTCTTTATTTTGTAATAAATTGTAATGTGCGACAACATAAACAATAGAAATTAAGAACTACGTTTACACATTAAGTACTTTGAAAATCATAGAGTAGGTACGGCGAAAGAATTCAGTGTGACGGATGCTTTCTCTTTCTTTCTATTTTCTATCTGTCGTATTATACCCTACGTTAATACCAAAGATTTTAAAATCTTTGGTTAATACGTTATGTTCGCGACCCACCTGGAATCGGCACCCAGCCCACCAGTGGGTCGCGACCCACCACTTTGGGAACCGCTGGGTTAGAGCATTGAGGGCTCTACTCAAGGACGCGGGTTCGAATCCCGCTTCGGACAACACGTTGAACAGATATTTTTCTTTTTATTTTTCTAAGTTAATTTATCTAGTGCAGCGACTGCAGCGTTACTTCACAATACAAAAATTTTAAGTAAATCGCCAACGACTGAATCATAAAAAAAATCTAACACAATTATGATGGGGTATCATAATAAAACTATCGTGATTACTGTAAGTAAGTTGCTGTTCTAAAGAAAGGCCCAACTCAGCTTACAAAGGCTGCACATAACATATCCACCCATTGGAAGTAGAGCATGATGTCCATCAAGATAGGGACTAATGAGCTGACGCTCTACATTTGTCCAGCATGCATTATGTTTCAGCTAAATGCTTGCCCTCGTCGGCGAATCGAATCGACGTTAAATACCGATGTGAGGATGTTCACAGCTGTGTTTACATTACTTTTATTTTTTTCTGCTGACTTAATTTTCGAGAGGGGAGGGAAGAGCATAAAAAGTGGATAAAGTGATTCACAGGCAAAGCGTGGACCCTATTTACATCGCTTACTGTTCAGTCAGGTCTGTGGTATGCCAATACGAAATACCTTCCCCTTCCCCCCCTTCCCTCTCCCGATAGTGGCCGCGGGGACCCTTAAACCGGTCACCAAGCGGTATGAGGGGTTGCTTCGAGATTATGCGCCGGTTGAACGAAGCAGCCTGTCTCGGTGTGAGTCGCTATTGGGCTCTGGTTCTACCCGGTGGGCAGCCAGCGAAACAACCGTTTCACCAGGTCTGGACCCTTACACGTGTCACCAACCGGCACGACGGGCCCTGTCAACCTTGTCGATGTAACATCTCTACACAGCGAATCCGCGTCGAGACCACTGGCCTACTCCTCACCGTACCCAACCCCACTTGGTGTTTCTGCGTCCCGGGGAAGTACACCGGAACACAGCGAACAGTTATGGCGGTGTAGTTGTATGTATCTACCGGGGTGTGGTGGCGAACCCATAGTCGATCCGAAGATTTTCCACTTGATTATTGGCTGTTCATTTGGCACCATTCAGGAGGCACTTGTGACTTAAGACTTTAGTTGTCACGGACCTGAACACCTTAACCCCCCAAACTGTAACTGGTTTTATTATTTCTTAAAATTTATATTTTGTGAGTATATTCGTAATTACTAGAAAATAAATGAGCTTTTAAAGTTTCTAAGATAGGCGATAAAACACTAATTGTAACCTGGATTGCATTCATCATCATCATCAGCGTTTAACCGTCCACTGCTGGACATACGCCTCTTCAATTTGTTTCCATCCTAACGCACTCGGCAACACGAATCCATCGTTTCACGGATTCGCGGTTTGCGGTGGTTTTCCTACACTTGGCTTACCTGTACAAGGTCGCCAATGTAGGACGCTCGTGCTCCTATGGCCATCATTCCTTTGGCTCACGTGTCCAGCCCACTGCCATTTTAGCTTTGCGACCCACTGTACAATATCTACCACTTTGGTGAGTCGGTGAATTTCTTCGTTTCGCATCTTATCTCGTAGTGATATTCCCAGCATGATTCGCTCCATGGTTCCTGGCTCTATGCCATTAAAAAATTAAAAGTAGTCCGGTTCTTCTAATTTTATCAAGACACATCTAATTTGTGCCCTCTCTATACGCCTTTCAATAAAGAATGTAAAAATAGTTAAATCTTAAGTAATATAACAAAGACATTAAAATTACCAAGTAACAATATTCCAAAGTTGCATTATTCCCTGTGTGCTTGCGTGTTCTGCAGCAATTTGTTCGATCTCGTGTTTATTATCTGAGCACGCTCAAGCGGAAATGCCAAGAGTCGGTGTTAGGACAGCCGCTTTACCCTTATCGTGTTTCCCATCTGATATCATCACATATCGGAGTCAAATGTCTGGATTTCTGTCTTCCTATTCGTTTATTGTTAGTGTTATTATTTTCGTTTTATGTTATAGTTTCGTAATGATCGTCGTAAATGGGAGGATTGTGTTTTTATGACCTGTGGTTATGAGCAATTTTATTGGGTCGAATGACCGTTTTATGATTGACCCTATTTTACCAAGGACCTACCACTGTGAATATAATTTCAAGTATAATTTACATATTTCATACGGATGCGAAATTATAGCAGAGTAGAGAGGAATTTGACTGTTCTTGTACATTTTTCGTATAATTATTATTTTAATTTTATGTTACATTTTACGAGACTAAGTGAACATTTGTTTTAATAAATTAAAGTATTTAAAAAAAAACAAAAAATCAGATTACGTAAAAAATATCAACTAAAAAGCAAAAAACAAAGATTCTATAATCAATAAACAACAAAATTCTATAATCTACTGAAATGTGTATGAGAAATATATTATGCACATGCAAAGTTAATTTGTTGGATACTTCTAAAACAAATAATGAAATGAATACTTTTATATAAATATATTATTTGAATGTTGGATAAGGCATTACAGACGGGGACAAGCTAACAAAACTTATTCTTTGTAATACAAGCATTCGAAAAACATATCCTCCTTCGGAGTTTGGTTAAAAATCCAATATTTTGACTTAAAGATCACCTAAAGAATACCTTTTCCAACATTCAAATTATAAATTGATATAAAAGTATTCATTTTATTATTTGTTTTAGAAGTATCCAACAAATAAACATTGCACGTGCATATGCACATTTCTCATACACATTTAAATTATTATTTTATTATATAGCTTGATTATAGAGCTTGTTTTTCGCTTTTTAGTTGATATTTTTTATGCTGTCGGGTTTTTTTTATTTTATTTATTTCACACTTTTTAGTTTTTATTCATTAATACGATACATGAGCCATGCTGAGAATATGACTACGAGATAGGATGCGAAATGAAAAAATTAGGCATTCGCACCAAATTAATAGATATTGTTCAACACCTGGTGTCGAAGCTCCACCGGTAGTGGACTGGACTCGTAAGCCGCGGGGATGACGGCCAATGGAGCACACGTGTCCTTCACTGGCGACCTTGGACTGGAAAATGAGAGCGTGGGAAGACCGCCCACCAGTTGGGACGACGACACGCGATGCTGGCGGGAAGGCAATGAATCCGTCCTGCCGAGTGCCGGGAGAATTGGAGATAAATTTGAGAGGCGTACATGTCCAGGGGTGGATGACAAAACGCTGATGAAGAAGAATAAAAGAGTTGTTCAGTCAATTATTTCTAATTAAGTTCTACGATAAAGTAAGATTAACAAGATTAGAGGTCGAATAAAATGAAGAATGGATGTACAAACTAGACACAATTTTCTAAAAGTTTTATCCGTTAATCTTATACTCCGAGTACTTCAATATATTAAGGTGAACAGACACAAAACGTGTTTTTACCCTTTTCGAGTACTGCCCATGCTTCGTTTAGCTCAGAGAAATTAAATTTTGACAAATGTGAATTATGTGTTTCGGAAAATATTGAAGAAAGTAGAAAAGCAAAAATTGTCTCAGATTTTGATTCTCAGGCTCCTGGAATTAAAATACTAAACAGCGAGTCGCTTCGCCTTCTAGGAGCTCCAGTCCTAAAACAATCCTTTCCCGCCTTTATCACTGACCAAATAAATAAGTTTGAAGCGAATTCAGGGAAATTAAAGCAAATTAACCCACACATGGCTATGGTCATCATTAGATTTTGTCTTTTTGTTCCGAAATTGACATACGTTCTGCGCTGTACACCACTCTGGCAACATGAGGATATGCTTCAAAATGTGGACAATATGATTAGGAACACATTAGTTGAAATTCTAAATTGCCCGTTGGATGAAAGAGGTTGGTTACAAGCGACACTTCCCATTCGTTTTGGCGGCTTAGGTATCCGCAAAATTTCCAGTGTTGCTCTGCCAGCATATTTGTCTTCAGGGCACAGCACTAGAGACCTATTTCGCTCTATACTTTCTCGTTCCGATAATGTTGACTTAGACGTAGTACATTTGGCAGAGGCAAGAGAATATTGGAAGATAGCCTGTCCGCGTCAAAATCTCCCCATTAATATGTCTTTACAAAAATTATGGGACGAGCCTCTTTGCATGCAAACACAGCAAAGTCTGGTAGACACCGCCATCAATCCTGCAGACCGCGCTCGTCTCCTAGCATCGGGTAAAAAGGAGTCGGGATATTGGCTGCATGCTCTGCCGTCGTCGTTTACGGGTACGCTGCTGGACAGAAACACTTTCACCGTGGCCACTTGCCTCAGGTTGGGGGCCAGGGTGAATCAGCCACATCGTTGCCGCTGCGGAGAGAGGGCCGATCCTTTAGGTCACCACGCCCTATCG